>CM022951.1:50481059-50644962 GCA_012931725.1 Litsea cubeba | reverse complement strand
CTACTTCGACATAATGCTTTCCTAAGCTCATTATTGAGCTATACTAACATAATGTACTGAATTAATGAATTGAACTAATATATTGAATTAGTTGAATTGATTCCGAACCCTACACTATTATAGTTCTTAAGCTCATTATTGAGCTACATTAACTAATCTACTGAATTAATCGCATTAATTCCTGAGTCTAACACTAGACAGTAATTCCCTAAGCTCATTATTAAGCTATATTAACATAAAATACTAGATTATGGAATGAAAGGCTCATATAGAGCTGAACTGAATCGCTATACTATACGTATAGAACTGAATGAAATCAAATGACTACTCATATAGAATTAGCCTAACTTCATATCGAATGAACTGTTACTAAAGGTAACACTATAATGAACAGTCACGAAAGGTAATAATGAAATGAATGATTCCTACTGCAGTAGATGATGTGGGAGCGTTCCGGAGCTCCGTGGACATGCCAGTGATCTCTGATCAAGATGCTGGTAGATTTTCTACTTATTTGATAAATTATTGATCCTCGAGTCCTGGGTAATTGAATGGTCGCCATTCCGCCAGGTGCTATGAAAGGAAATAATTACTAAAATTATGTAATAGAAAGTGAAAGTCCTTTCAGGTTCTTGAATGGTACGCCCTTCTAATTTGAGCCTGGGACAAAATAAATGAATGCATAACTGACTAGTATTTATATTTACAAATACATCGAATTGCTTCCGTTGAAAGACATGAAATGAAACGAAATGAATTCTACTATAGTAGTCATAAAGTAATGGATATTACTTGATGTATGGAATAGTACACTGTAATTAGATTAAAATGTATATTGTTACGGATGTCTTAAGTACTTAGTATTACTTGACTCCACTATTAGAATTATTTGTTACTGAACTGTATTAATTAGTATAGAACTGTTAGATTGATAAATTGACAGGTTCTTATATAATTGATTTATTGACTGATAGTATGATACCATGTACTATCATAGAATTGTATGTATTGTTGAACCGTCGTGTTCACGGTGTTATTGATGACATCGTAGGCCCGTTGCCCGCGCCATCAGCAGAGGAGGTTGGATCGAATGATCATGAATTCGGAGTGCGAAATGGTTTTGTTTAATTAGTTTGAGTAGTAGTTCGAAGTCCCCTGTATTGTATGTAAATATAAAGTGATTGACTTTAAGAGAACACTATTATGTGTAAATGAGCTTTACTGTTAAGGTAAAGAACTCGTACTCGTATAGTATGAATGTATTAGTTCGTTAATGTATATCTTCCGTAATTTTTATACATGTGACAGGTTTATATGATCGATATCCCTTGTGGATTTCGTTTTAACGTTATGTTAATTCGAAGTTTATGGGAGTAAGTATGAGTTCGTGACTCGAGGTTTATCCGAGTTAATCAGATCTCGGGACCGGGTCGTGACACTTGTCATAGTATATATGACGGTTTTGAACTGCAAGCGATGTCTCAAGTAAATAGGCCATTGACTCAATTAGGATATTTTCCCCTTTCCATTGCTTTTCTTTAAGAGAGAGGGAGTGAGAGTAAAATCATCAATAATCAGTAACTGTTTGGCCCTCATGTTAGTTTGCTCAAATATTGATAGGCATAGTGATTGGATTTTAGATCAGCTCAAAGTTATACCACATGGAAACTCAGCTTGAGGTTGAACTTTCTCACTTTTCAGCCCCCATCCCCCTGCCCCCTCCTACAGAGAAGATAAATTCCAGCATGCTTACATTCTAATATGTACCTAAAGTACCATGCACAAGAGATATGTGTCCCATAAAAATCTTGTTTCACATGTAGAATTTAAAGAAAGGAAAAGGAGGAGGAGGGAGAGAGAGAGAGAGAGAGAGAGAGAGAGAAGAGAGAGAGAGAATCACAATGATAGATAAGATGTATCAATGGCTATGGACAGATGTTTATGATTGATTTCGTACATGTGTAACTAATAATGTATTAGGCTAAGTTGAAAGTTAGAAGGCAAATGATAAGTTATCATAGGGTGCGCACCGGGGAAAAAAATCAAAACTAAACAATAGAAGGCAGAAAGACTGGTTAAGGTTGTTGATAACTAAAAAGACCAATTAGGCTAAAACACAAAACAATAAATTCTACGCCCAATAGAATTAAAGGAATAGTTGTATACCTATTGAAATTTGTAGAAATTCATGCATAACATTTTCTCTTTAACTTTCCAAACTCTGCATGTGACTCCTAAGCAGTGTCTCCAAAATAACCATAGTAGTAATATGAAAACAACAAACAATAATTAACATTAAGAGGAGCATTTGTCGAAAACATTAACTACTTTATTGTCAGGACATCTAAGCATAATCCCTTATGAAGCATAAAGTCTTAGAAGAAAAAAAATAAAGGAAAAAAAAAAGAGAATGAATCTCACTACATCATTTTTCTTGACTGGTTACAAATGAACATAAGTTGAACATAAGTTAACTCGTTTAATTAAAATAAAAATACAAAAGTTGCTAATTTGGAAACATCAGGAACTTTATATATCGGGCTAACTCTCTCTATTATAGAGGGGGTGCGATCCATATTGACAATAAGAAGGTAGGATGAACTCCATTCGGAAAGAGTGGTTGGATAGTCTTATCCTCCATGTCGAAAATGCCCAAGTCTAAACATCTACCTGGTGATTCAAATAAATTAGTGAAATATATGCGGTTCCCTTTGAATCCTGGAAATTGGCTCGCCATTACAAGCACAGAGGAATTCTGGCCAAGGAAAATTACTCGTTCACCTAAGCTTTCCACCTCCACAAGGTTCTTCTTATACTCTCCAATTTTCTCTACTCCTAACTCGTAAACCTTAAAACCTATTATCCAACGAAAACCATTTTGGTCCCTTAAGACTCCCCTGCCAAGGAACATTCCTCATTAGAATGAACAGGCTCTCACCTGCTTAGTCTGCCACCAAATAAATTCGTAGACAAAAGCCGTCCCTCTTCAGTCCTGAGTTTCTACCATTTCAGTTAGAGTTTCATACGTAGGGATGGGTGGATGTTGATTTGGATAACTCCAACGCTTCCATCAACAACACCGACAAAGAACTGCCCCCTGGTGAGATTTACATTGTAGCAGAATTTATCTGAACTTATTATACTCCATGCCTCGTCTCCAAGTTCTGCAAAACACCAAATCCAACGAATTATAAACGATCGCGACCGCTGCTAGCATCGTCGGACATGGCGGTTGTATAGTAGAGGTAATTGGCTGGAGAGTCACTGTTTCGAAGGATGAGACTGTCAGGGAGTTGCCATTCAATCCTGCGCTAGGGGATGGAAGAGTTTGAGATTTTTATCACTATCTATATCTGTAGTCATCAAACCACGCACGTGCATCAGCACTGTTGAAAGACCTGCAACAGTGCTTGTAGTGTATCTCTCGGAGCTTGATTGCATCGTAGATAGTGTTTTTCGAGATCCTGAAGAAGCATGAGGTTCGGAATTTGGGATTGGAAAGCATCATTAGCCATGACAACTGATTGTGGCCTGTAATCCATTTAGAAACAGAGAACCATGATTTGCATACGACTCTCATTAGGATACAGTCACGCAGGCTACACTTGTTGAAGATCCAATACAATACATCTTCATCTAAGGCAACCTCCTTCAATCGCTTATCCAAAGTATTTTTCTTCTTTGGCACGACCAACTGCTTGTCCATTGAAATCAATGAAAAATAATGAAACTGGAAGGTAAAAAGTGAGGAAGAAGAGTGGAAAGAAGGGAGAAAGAGGACTGAGAAGGAAAAGGAATCCGACAAGGAGTGAAGAAAAGGAGTCATTACAGAGATGAAAAACGGACAAGCTTCCAATTGCCATCCTTTTTGTTTCAGGACTGAAATCTAAAATTTTACAATAGGTGTTAGAAGTAAGCTAGATTCTATGTTCTGTTCACTGCTCAATGTAGTTGGTTCACAGCCCATTATAGCTGCAGAAATTTAATGTTGCTCACTGCTCAATGCAGACATGTCTCTTGGCTCTATGTAGCATCATTGTATCTTGGTCATTCTATGTGTCTTTGTGGTTTAGTCATGTATTTTCATTGTTAACGGTGTTGCTTAGGAATTATAAGGGATTAACTATTGGTTTCAATCCCGTTTTAATAAATGAGGCTATAAGGAGAGTCATGTATTTTCTTTCATATGAAGAAGTTAGAGTGAAATCTTAAGGTTCCATACTTGTCTAAGCCATTGGTCTCCGTTTCTGTTTTTTAAGATCAAGAGGACAGTCTATCTCTTGATCTCCATACATTCGTTTTTTATTTGAGAGAGAGAAGTTTCATCAGCAGAGTGATTTATAGTTTCAATGTAACTTCAGTATTTCACTCTGTCAACTTAGTACACAGAACCTAAACCTGAGTATTTGTAGAAGGCAACCGTAGTATACACAGAATACGAACTTCAGTTCCAGTGAAGTTGTAAATGAGCTTCCATCAAAGTGGTATTAGAGCCTTGTTCAAGGAGATTCAATGGCTTCCAACAATATGCTGCAACCCACAACTTTCTCGATTCAGTGGAAAGAACTACAACCAATGGAGTATCCAAATGAAGGTGCCGTATGGATCTCAAGATCTATGGGATATTGTTGAAAACTGGTTTCGAAGAACCAGCTGATGCAAATGCTCTCACCCAACAACAACTCAATGAGTTGAAGGAGAATCGCAAGAAGGACAAGAAAGTGTTGTTCTTCATTTTTCAAGAGATGGATGAAGTGTCTTTTAAAGATCTCCTCAGCCACTCAGCAAAGCAAGCATGGGACATACTCCACACATCATATAAGGAGAAGACAGGGTAAGATTACAAACTCTCAGATGTGAATTTGATTCTCTACGGATGAAAGAATCCGAATCGGTTGATGATTTCTACAACCGAGTCATTTCTCTTGTTAATCAACTAAGAGTAAATGGAGAAAAAATCGAAGATCAACGGGTTATTGAAAAAATCCTCCGAAGTGTGACCCGTAAATTTGAATATGTTGTGGCGGCAATTGAAGAATCAAAAGACTTGTCTTCATTGTCTATAGAAAGTCTAGTGGGATCACTCCAATCCCATGAACTTCGCATGAAGGAATTGATTCTTCTCCTCTAGAGCAGGCATTTCAATCTCAACTCTCTTTTGGGAGAGGTGTTAGAGGAAAAGAGTAGGATATAGTCGTGGAAGAGGAAGAAGTAACCATGGACGTGGCACATATGAGAAAAATGAAAAGAATCTGAATCTCATGGTAACAATACTCCTACAAGAGGCAGAGGTAGAGGACGAGGAAGGGGAATAGGTCATGGCTCTCCACATTCTCATATTCAATGCCATTATTGCAAGAGGTATGGGCATATGCAAGCATACTGTAGAAAGAAAATGGCTAATGAAGGACAAAATGAATCAAGTTTTATGCATGAAAATGTTCAAGAAAAGGAAGGTGATGAAACTGTCCTACTTGCTTGCAATGTCAGCGAAAATGTTTGTAATGATATTTGGTATCTCGATAGTGGTTGTAGTAACCACAGGACTGGCAATAGAGATGTGTTTATTAATCTTGACAATTCCGTTCAATCTGAAGTCAAGATTGGTGATGATAGAAGGCTTCCAGCAAAAGGATGTGGTTATGTCCTCCTTCGTACAAATAATGGAGACCAAAAGAGAATCTCTAATGTCTTATTTGTGCCAGGATTAAATCATAATTTTCTTAGTGTTGGACAGCTTCTTCGCAAAGGGCATGATGTTCATTTCAAGGGTGATCATTGTATAATTAGAGACAAGAACAATTCTCTAATTACAAAGGTACGCATGTCTCCAAATAATATGTTTGGCTTGAACATTCAATATGAATCTTTGCCATGTTTTAGTGCAATCATCAAAAACAACTCATGGCTATGGCATCTCCATTTTGGTCACTTAAGTTTCAGTTCATTATCTTTGATGTGTAAAAAACATATGGTGAGAGGCATGCCCAATATAGATCGCCAAGACCAAGTTTGTGAAGGATGTGCACTTAGAAAGCATCATAGAGGCTCTTTTCCTATTGAAAAAGCTTAGAGAGCATCAAGTCCACTTCAATTAGTACACTCAGATTTGTGTGGGCCTATGAACACAACTTTAAGTGGAGGTAATCGTTACTTTCTTACCTTCATTGATGATTGTAGCAAAAAAAACATGGGTTTATTTTTTAAAAGAAAAATCTGAAGTGTTTGGCCATTTCAAAACTTTCAAGGCCATGGTTGAAAAGCAAAGTGGTTTCATGTTGAGAAATTTGCGTTCTGATCATGGTGGTGAGTATGTATCAAATGAGTTTGAAGAATTCTTGAAAGAAAATGGGATCAAGCATCAACTCACCACTCGCTACACCACCCAACAAAATGGGGTTGTAGAAAGAAAAAACAGAACAATCATGGATTTGGCAAGAAGTATGTTGAAAGCCAAAAGGATGCCTGATTCATTTTGGGCAGAGGCAGTAGCATGTGCTGTCTATCTTCTTAATCGTGCCTCATCAAAAAGCATTCAAGATATGACCCCTCAAGAAGCTTGGAGTGGTCATAAGCCTTGTGTTAGTCATTTGAGAATATTCGGTAGCATTGCTTATTCACATATACCGGATGAAAAAAGAAGAAAATGGATGACAAATCGGAGAAATACATCTTCGTTGGCTAGAGTGAAAAATCCAAAGTATACAAGTTGTTCAATCCATTGACTAACAAAATCATTGTTAGTAGAGATGTAAAATTCAATGAAGAAGAGTCATGGGAGTGGAATGAAAATGAGAAGAAACAAAGCTCCATCTTGCTTGATGAAGAATTAGAAGAACAAAATGATGAAGTTGTAAGCTCTCCATCATCATCAAGGGAGAATTCAGATCAAAATGATGAACATGAAGAAGAACCTACACCAATGAGATATGGTCGGCCACATCAACCATCAACAAGGTATCCATCTAGTGATTATGTTATGATTACTAATGGTGGAATGATTTTTGCTTTGTTTGTAGATGCCGATCCGGTTACTTTTGAAGAAGCCTCTAAAGATCAAAGGTGGATTAAAGTTATGGATCAAGAGATTGAAGCTATTGAAAGAAATGATACTTGGGAGTTGGTAGAACTTTCAAAAGGCAAGAAGACAATTGGAGTAAAGTGGGTGTACGAGACCAAGTTAAATGCAAGAGGTGAAGTTGAAAAATGCAAAGCTCACTTAGTAGCCAAGGGCTATAAGCAAAAGCAAGGAGTTGACTATGATGAAGTCTTTGCTCCCGTTGCACAACTAGACACCATTCGTTTGGTGTTGGCTCTCACGGCTCAAAATCAATGGAAAGTCTTCCAAATGGACGTGAAATCAGCATTTCTGAATGACATCTTAGAAGAATAGGTGCATGTTGATCAACATCCCAGCTACGAGAAAAAGCATGAAGAAATGAAAGTATGCAGTTTGAAAAAGGCTTTGTACGACTTAAAGCAAGCACCAAGTGTAACGCCCCACCCCTTACCCATGCATGATATTATCCGCTTTGGCCCACTGGCCTCACGGTTTTGCTTCTGATGGGCTTCAACCCATCAAAAGGCCTCATGCTAGGTAAGGGTGTAAGCTCTACATATAATCCCAATCACTTTCCTCTCTATAGTCGATGTGGGACTCCGGGGCGTCACATTCCACCCCCCTTAAGGCTGCACGTCCCTGTGCAGTAGCCTGCCAGCCCCTGTAGCCTGCCAGCCCTCTTGGCCCGCCCACATGGAAGCCCGCCCACTTACACCAGACCACGGCAGGGGACCCACACTCGAACTAGTCGAGAGTCGGCTCTGATACCATTTGTAACGCCCCACCCCTTACCCATGCATGATATTGTCCGCTTTGGCCCACTGGCCTCACGGTTTTGCTTCTGATGGGCTTCAACCCATCAAAAGGCCTCATGCTAGGTAAGGGTGTAAGCTCTACATATAATCCCAATCACTTTCCTCTCTATAGTCGATGTGGGACTCCGGGGCGTCACGAAGCCCATCAGAAGCAAAACCGTGAGGCCAGTGGGCCAAAGCGGACAATATCATGCATGGGTAAGGGGTGGGGCGTTACACCAAGGGCATGGTACAAAAAGATTGATGCATATTTTGAAGAAAGTGGTTTTCACAAGTCACCTTATGAGCACACTCTCTATGTAAAGAAAAGTCCTCAAGGTGAGATTCTCATTGCTTGCTTATATGTGGATGACTTGATTTTTACCGGGAATAGTGTTGAAATGTTCGGAGATTTCAAAATGGCGATGATGCATAAATTTGAGATGACGGATATGGGTTTACTTCATTTCTTTCTTGGAATTGAAGTAATTCAAAATGATGATGGAATTTTCATTTCTCAAAAGAAATATGCTAAAGAATTGTTGAAAACGTTTAAGATGAAAGATGCAAAACCTATTAGCACTCCTATGGAAGTTGGCTTGAAATTAAGCAAATTTGATGGAAAGAAAGTGGTGGATCCAACTCTTTATCGAAGTCTTGTTGGAGGTTTAATGTACTTAACAACAACAAGACCAGATCTCACATATGCGGTAAGTATGCTCAGTCGCTTCATGGAATCTCCAAGAGATGCTCATTGGGAAGTTGGAAAAAGAATTTTAAGATATGTGAAAGGAAGTCAAAGTCATGGCCTCCACTATTACATAACTGAAAATCCAAGTTTAGTTGGTTTTTGTGACAGTGATTGAGCTGGAAGTGTTGATGACTGTAAGAGTACTTCGGGGTATGCTTTCAATATTGGTTCTAGTGCAGTTTCATGGTCTTCAAAGAAGCAATCTGTTGTAGCCCTCTCAACAGCTGAAGCAGAATATATTGCTCTTGCCACCGGTTGTCAAGCTAGGTGGTTAAGGTGGATTTTGGAGGAGTTAAATCATGAGCAAAAAGGAGCTATAAAACTGTTTTGTGATAATAAATCAGCCATATCTCTGTCAAAGAATCCAATGTTTCATGGCAAAAGCAAGCACATAAAGATCAAGTATCAAGCACATAAAGATCAAGTATCATTTCATTCGAGAATTGGTGAAAGACAAAGAAATTGAAGTTAACTATTGCAAATCTCAAGATCAAGTGGCAGATTTGTTCATCAAGCCTTTGAAGAAGGGCTTGTTCATCAAAATGAAGACCTTACTTGGAGTAAGAGAAATCTAGCTTAAGGGGGGCTGTTAGAAGTAAGCTAGATTCTATATTTTGTTCACTGCTCAATGCAGTTGGTTCACTGCCTATTATAGCTACAGGAATTTAATGTTGCTCACTGCTCTATGCAGACATGTCTCTTGGCTCTATGTAGCATAATTGTATCTTGGGCATTCTATGTGTCTTTTGGTTTATTCATGTATTTTCATTATTAACTTGTTGCTTAGGAAATTGTAACGGATTAATTATTGTTCAATCCCGTTTTAGAAATGAAGTCTATAAGTAGAGTCATGTATTCTCTTTCATATGAAGAAGTTAGAGTTAGTTCTTAAGGTTCCATAATTGGTCTATCCATTGGTCTTCTTTTCTGTTGTTTAAGATCAAGAGGACAAGTTTCTTTTCTTGAATTTCCATACTTCATTTTTATTGAGAGAGAGAAGTTTCAGTAGAGTAATTTATATTTTCACTGTAACTTCAGTATTTCGTTCTGTCAACCTTAGTACACAGAACCTAAACCTGAGTATTTATAGAAGGCAACCTCAGTATACACAGAATACGAACTTCAGTTCCAGTGAAGTTGTAGCTGAGCATTCTATCAATAGAAAACTCCACTTTTTTTAGAAGCATCTTATTGATGTTAACTCCATTGACTTATGTTGTTTGGATCTTGCAATTGAAGAAGAACCCACCTCCTTAAAAGAGTCCAAATTTGACTCTATATTTGTTTGGATCATATCCTTTTCATTCTTAACTGCAAAACCACCATGGCACTATCTCAACCGTTGATCATGAAATCTGAACTGTAAACATGGTAGTTCTCATTGAGTATTATAGGCCATGATTAGAGAAGATCACCCAAGATCGAATCATGTATAGAGATTGATCTACAGAGGAATATATGCAGAGACTGCAAGCAGTGCTGCCCTTGCTATTATAGGATCGTTTGTAGGACTTGGATCAATGTCTCATTAATCCTCTCCATAATTTAGAATCGAAATCCTCAACGGCATCTTTAGTATGAAAGAGCTTCTATCAATGGGACACATATTATATATATTAAAGCAAAGGGGGAGGTGGGCTGTGGGGGGTGCCACCTCACCCCTTAAACTTCTCTCCTTTCAGATAAATGCCAAGGAAAAAAAAAGAGAAAAAGAGGGAGGGATAAGTGTTTTCACGTGAGAGTAGAGAGAAATTCGGAAGAAAAAAAGGCCCATCTACTTCAAGATAGGCTCATGCAACGCCCCACTACTTTTAAGATAGGATCAGACTCTCAATTGTCTATCCAAAAGTATCTCATCCGTAAATCAATCCCTCTGTGTCTATCCTAAAATATCCCATCTTCCTGTACTTCCTGAAATCTCTCATATCTATTGTTCCCTCTTCGTCTCTCTCATTCTCAGAAATCTCTCATCTCTGAATCTCTAAAAGATAGGCTCATGTAACGCCCCACTACTTTAAGATAAAACCAGGTGCTTTCTCTTTCTCCCTCTTCACTTTTTCTGTTTTTCTATTCGTACGTTTTCATGCTTTCTTTTTCTCCTTCTACCCTTTTTCTATTTTTGTATGAGGTTGTTCTCTCTAGCTCTGGCTCTCTCACCCTCATAGACCTGAATAAAAACTCCAGGCTGGTTGTCAGAGTATGAGGAGAAGAGCAGCTCCTTTTTGGTGGGAATGCTGGTGGTCTTGGGAATGAAGATGGTCATGACTCCTCCAGATGTCTCCAAACCAAGGGAGAGAGGAGTGACACCGATACCGATCGACGTGCCTTCGCCGCCCTTACTAGCCATTTCTATTTCTGCTTCTGCTTGTGCTTGTAGAAGAGCACGTCTAGATTTTAGTCCTTAGGGTATTTGTGAATTGTGATGAGTATATATATAAGCCACAGCAAGTGGACGGCCTATCCTGATTGATCAACAGGCACCAAATTGGCTTTGTAGGCCACCAGTCAAGGATCTGGGATCATCCTTTCGGAGCCCACCAGATATGATGAAATTTCTACATGAATAATAATGCAACCATTAAACCCAACTCGTTCCCAGTTCCCAGTTCCTACCCTAAGTCTGGGCATATCCTGACAAGGACACATGATCCTTTATCATACAAACCCAACACACTTTACATTCGGATTTTTGTTTTTTTCTCTCTCTTGGTCTTGGATCTCTCATGTAACACTGACTATGATCTGTATCATGTGTGCACATCTTTCTTCATGGAATAAAATCTGTTTTTGTTTATGTTAGTTTTTGCATACCAACTATATGATGAAATTTCTACATGAATAATAATGCATGCAGCTAAGAAGTTTGTATCTTATTCAACAACAAAAAATTCCGGAGGTAAAACAAAACATTACATTTACATCAAATTTAACTAATATTGCAAATAAACTAACTAATTTTCACTTATGTCAACAGCATTGAAGATGAAAGATATAATAAAAAATTCAGCCATTGGGACAAGTAATGCACCCGGTCAATTGGAAATTAAAGAGACAACCTCAGTGACTGACACTGAAACAAGTGGATGAATTGCAAAATCTTCTAATTCTTCAAAAATTCTAATTATTTATTATTCACTTTTACGTTTGAAGCAGGATTCTTTATTTATTATTGTGCATAAACATACTTATTTCATAAACTTTTAGTTTAAATAATCTTTCATATTACATTATCATGGTATGACAAATTTTTTGCAATTATACTTGTGCAACGGTGTCTATATGATAATATCTATTTCAATTAAATAATATCTTTTCTTTTACTTTAATTCTAAATAATTAAATTATGGATTCAAAATTTTATTTTGATGTATTGATGAATTTCTTAACAACATTTGCTTTAATATATATAATATATTCTCACTTTTGGGCCCGGGCTAAGCATGGGCCTTTGTTGCTAGTTTAGAATACAAATCATACAAATCACTAGTAAAACTCCCTATCACACCTTGAAATATCATCAAATAATAGATTTAAGGTGGACAACAATTTCTAATGGTTTGGATTGCAACTGCGGGCCCCACTAACTAGGGCCAGAACTTTTTTTTTTTTGGGGTGTGGGGGTGTTTGGCCTCACTTTAAAAATTTCCAAAAAAACTCATTTAGATAAATGTGTGAAATATATTTTTTAATGCCCCCAAGGCCTATATCCTGGTTCCTACCCTACCACTAGCGGATTAAACCTACGTCAATTCATCAGCGTCTTGTTTCAATTATGTTTGGTCATTATATAATTTCTATTTTTCCATTTCAATATATTCTAAAAGAAATCTTTGGATAGGTTGCACTTCTTCAGTCTTTACTATTTACATTCATATCCTTTTGGAGCTATCCTTTCTCTAACCATGTGCTCAAAAAGATCCTTCTTTACCCTCGAAAATCCTTACTTCTTGTGGGAGGCCACCAAATATAGAGTCAAATTTGTGCTGCCCCCTTATCCAAGTGACCTCGAAAATCCTTACTTTCCATTATTATTGTCTCCACCTATTCACGTCCGCCACGTCACCGTGGGCAGCCTGCCATGCTTCCAGCCAAGGGCTGCCCAGTGCCCATGGTGACGTGGCTGACCCACTCACGGTCTCCATGCGTAGACCCACACAGAGGATCCCGATTCCCTAACTAATTTCCAAGGCTCACTAAAAGCATCCGTTTAGGCACTAAGCAAGGTCCAGTTTGCAAAAGCCATCAAATCCATTGAGTGAAAAGTTCATGATTTGCGCTTGATGGGCTCAGACAGAGTAAAGTCAACAACACATTTGCTAAAAAGAAATCAAGATAGGACACAAGCCACCCAACAAAGGGCCAAGCACAAGCCATATGAGCATTGACTCAACAAACTAAGGCCCAGCTCTGCTCCTGCACGGTCAGTGTGAGATTGGGGGTTACCAATCTTTCTTTTTTGTGTCATCTCTCTCTTGGGAGGGACAATTCTTTTTGCAATTGAGCCCAAAAGATAGAACGGAATAGAAAAGGAAAGGGACGAATGCTGCTTTTGAAGTTACCCTTTTTATTTATTTGTTTGTGGGATCCATAGCGTGGCCCACTTATAAAAATCTAAAATATCGGCCACTCTAATAGGAAATAGGGCTTTAGCCAAATTATACTCTAAGAGGAAACAGAATCCTAGCTAAACTTCAATTTAATAAGAAATAAGCCCTAGCCAGATTTCACTTTAATAAATAATAAAGCCGTTGGTAAATCTCAATCTAATAGGAGATGGGCCCTAGCCAAATTTCTATTATTTTTTTTAACTTTAGGTATTCTTTTATTTTTAAATTTTCTCGATCATGTTTTTTCTTTACTATACCACACTATTTTATTATCTAAACTTGGTAAAGGAGTAATATGTTATATCTGGGTCGAGGTATATTTGTATGGTAAAGTAAAATAAATGTAGATGTCTCATCAAAGTAAAAGATAAGGTAAAGAAAGACGAGTTAAAGTATGTGGTGAAGTAAAGTTGGAAAAAAAAAAGAAGGGTACAATAATTGCCTTTTGTATCGACTTTACTTTATCACATTATATCATGGTTTTATCTAGTAAAGAAAAAGTGGCGGGTAGACTTTATTTTACCACACTATATTTTTATCCAATTATGATAAAGGGGAAATATGTCACATTTGGGTCAACTTTACTTTCACCTTTACTTAACCACTCTGGCCATCTATTCTGAAGTCTTGAATTGATGCGTAAGAATGTTCAATAATTGTCTTTAATTACCCACATCAACCTATTGCATTCTCAAGTTCATATATTTTAAGGTTTGGACAGATGAGAAATTAGTTGCCCACTCATGAAAAACCTGAATTCTAAAAAATAAACGCATGCTCTTACATCAGTTTCCACAAGATTTTGTTCCGATAATAATTAAGCTTTTTATGAAAATCTTTACTTTAAAAAATACGGAATAAAATAATGTAAAATATTTATGCATTTTCGATTCAACAAGCTCAAGTTGACATCCATTAAGTAAAATTTAGAAATAGAAACATATGGAAGTTTGGTAGGTGGAACCCTAAAGGCACGTTCGTATAGAGGTAAATTTCATAGAAAGATGTAATTGTCACATCAGCAAATTCGATGGTCTTTAAATACTTCGGAAAAGGTTTTATGCTGAAGTCAAAAATTCATGTTTGGTGGAAAAAGTTTTTCCTCGATGAATTGGTGCTAATGTTGTTTGGTGCAGTTGCGGATTCCTTACAGAAAACTAGTATTTACTCTTTGATGCAGCAATTTTCCGTAGAAAAATAACATAACTATACAGTGGTACTATCATTTGTAAATTACTTTCTATTTACTCACTTGTTCACACCTCTATGTATAAACCCCTGTAAATAATAACTTCACCTAAATCCATTGTTCCAAAGTTAAAGGGTGACATATCTTCATGAAATCTTTTCTCAAGATCACCAATCACCCACCCTAAGCCCTAAGGTTGACATAATAACCCATCATCGATGTCTCTCAAATATTATTGATGTTTAATGTTGTTGAGAGCTCTGTGTGACCAGAGTCAATTATGGGTAGTCCATGCTCGGTTCTTTTATTAAGATCGGATCATTCAAGTAATCAGGGAAACAGGCCAATTCTCAATACCAAATCTGTAATTGGGTAAACACTCTACTCTTGTTTCCTTGAATTTTCCATCAACCCATTCATCTTTTACTACTAATGTTGTACGTTAGCTCTTTAACCATGTACATGATTAACAGGATACCTTCAATAAATGACTTTAGTTTATTCACCAAATTCAAGGGTCTCACCATATTCACCACCTTTCAGTCAGTTTTCACTATGTTTAAATGCAGATTAATATTTTCTACAGAAAGAATTTCATTAATACAACTGATCGATGTTCTCACAATATAATAACCAAAAGGTTTTCCTAATTGATCTCTAAGACCATCAAGCCATAAATTGTCTACAAAATCGAAAGGTAGTTTATAAATCTAGCACACACTTGCAAGTGTTGGATCCACTATATTTGGCGTTTCCACGTACTTATATTAGCCTGTTGCAATGCCAAAACTCAATTGTTGGCTAGAGCATCCACATATGCATCTCTTTCCAAAGCTCGATCTTACCACCTGTTTGATTTCAAGCAATGTCATTATTTGACAAACACTGAGTTGAAGAAATTGAAATCAGATTATAAACTAATATTAGTCAAGCAGGAATCCAACTTGGATCCCTTACATCATGACCTAGACTCTGTTAGCTGTATAAGTATCATGCCACACAGATCACTTATAAAGTACATGCAGAACAAGTGCCAGGTAAACTTCACCATAAAATGGGAAAAAACTAAAAGCAATACAGAACATTGTCTAGGTCACCAAAGTTGTACTTATTTGCCCTTGAACTAGAGTCCTATGGAATTGAGGAGATGAACATTGTGCCTCAACAAAGCTCTGCAGCATGTGTGCCTGTACAGAAATTGAGAATGACAAAGCAGTGAAAACAGTCTCCGCATTATCAATAAAAGGAGCGATACTGCGAGACAGCTTGCACTAAATCAATCATATGTTGAAACTTACATAACAGTAAACACAATTCATGAGCAAGACTCATGTCCTGATGAACTGTTAGCCATTCATGAGCAAGACTCATGTCTTGATGAACTGTTAACCAACCACCATCAATACTCAACCATTTCACCTGTAATAGAAATAATTCAACATCCACAATTGTAAAAGTTAACCACTACATATTAAGGTAAATCAAATATAAGTAAATAGTCTCAACAATCCACTCCAACACATTCCATGATCTTCTAACAAATAGATCACTTAAAAATGATACCCATCCCACATTTGTTGAGCAATTGCATCTCGTAGCTAACATACATATCGAGTGTCCGCATCACTTGAACTGGATCCAACTTCCCTTCCCTCCTCAACACACATTGCTTCATCAACATCCATCTCTTGTGCATTCTCTTCCTCCATCTCATCAATAAAGTTCCATTGTTTGATGTAGTTGTGCATAAGGCAACAAGCGACAACTATTTTCGCTTGTGTCTTGAGAGGGTATCATGGTGCTGTCTGTAGGATGGGAAAGCATTGCTTTAATACTGCAAAAGTATGCTCCACTATATTTCGCAATTTAGAATGTCGTAAATTAAAGAGTTCATTGGGTGTTTGTGGTGCTTGTGTGGTTGACCACTCTTTGAGATGATAACGCACTCCCCGATGCGGTTATAACCCCCATCCACCAAATAATATTTTCCTAAGAAATACATTCACTCCACTAGAATATCCAAAATATTATTGCTTATTTCTTTCTGCGATAATGAAATAATCCTTATTTTCTAGAAGAGGTGAATTGGAATTTACCCGTTGGGATATGAAGCCTATTATATGGTCTTCTCCACAAAGCATCTTGCAGTATTCTAGAGTTAGACGCTGACCCTTCTCAACTAGCAAATACGCATTGAAATTGCATATCAAAGGATACAACAGCCATGACATTTTGTGAGAGGAAACCTTTTCTGTTTCGGTAGCGCACCTGATTTTTTGCATGAACCCATGCAAATATGTGTGCGCCGTCAATTGCTCCAACAGAATCCTAATGATAAACATAATATCATTAAACTCATTGTAAGAAATCAGCATAATTTAAATCACAGTTAGATTACTTTAAAGTAAGGGTTGAAGGTTGGGTTCCTTGCAATTTCTGTTGGAGTCTCAATTCCTACGGTCTTAATATAATGAGGGCAAAGCCTCATAATCGCACCCAACACCTTGTTGAAGTACCTACTAATAGTCTCGCCAGAGTGTTAGAATCGATTCTGCATCACTCTATTACGCTCATAGTGAGCAATTATGGATAAAAAAATGGCAAGTTGCTCATCAACCATAACATTTCGAGAGTCGAATAATAGACCTCCGTCTTAACTCATTTGACAGATTAACAAAGCATCCCTTGCTCACTCGTAATAGATCAAAGCAACTGCGCTCATGTCCAATCAATAATTCATCCACAAAAGATTCGCCAGTTAAGATAGAGTTATGAACTCTTTCTCTATGGCCATACGAATAATAATACCCAAGAACACAAATAAGAGCCACAGTCTAGGCACAAAAGAAAAGGAACTCCATATCCTCATCCACTTCGTAACAAAATATAATCTACAACAAGTAGCACATTAATAACAAAGTAATATAGAATTGTATGTCATCATCTTGGTGCATATCAACCATATAAAGCATAACAACCATATAAAACACAACAACCATATAGAACAATGTATATAGCAAAGGCAAAGTTCATGCATGTCCATAGTTGAAAAGTTCTCCAGTCAATGAGAGGCAAAAAAGTTGGATGATTGTATGCCATCCATCTTCTAAATGCATATCTATAGTTTTACACCACGTTGCAAACAAAAAATAAACGTGGCCAAAAGAGTAGTACCCCAAAGTTTTAGGTTCCAAAAGTGTCATGTTTTTACAACTATCTTGTTTCAGGAGATGACCAAAAATTTGCCACGTTCCAAAATCTTCATAACGCCACATTTCCCATCATCACTCTAGTCCAAGTTGACTCAGTATCCATTGTTCACGATCACCAGGAGGCAACGCCAGAAAGAATTTTGCCTTTCTCTCAATTTCTATTATGTTGAGTGCTTTAAAATATATAAGATTTGGAAGTCCCAGATCACTAAGTACATCAATGCATTTGTCCATGTCTGGACACTCTTTCGCTCTTTTGTTTGCATAATCAGACATTGCAGATGCTACCGTTTCCACTGCAGCAATCAAAGCTTGACCCATATTTAGTCAGTTTCTCGCTAAATGGCGAGAAGTCGTTGTAGTACTCAGCTGGCATTGCTGCCTATGGACATATCAATATCCTCATTTGCATTATCTTCATAAGCATTATCCATATCATCAGATTGCGTCTCTTCTTCAGCTTGGGTTTCTATAGGTTCCGGATCATTGTTACCAAAACTAAGCTTGGATGATCTTGTCGGTCTGATCCACCAACTTGGAGGTCCCCCTCCTATCCTGCCAGCTGCAGCCTGGATCCTGTCCCGTCCCGATACCCGGTTCGCTACCGCGGTCCCGTCCATCTATATGTATTCATAAATATCGTTGACTCTCTTCACCTTATATGATTGAGGTCAACGCCCCGATATGCTCTCATCACTTTAGTGAGAAAGGATTTAGCTTTGTGTGGTTGCCATCTTGCTAGTTCCCAATTCTTTGTTACCTTTACATGCTTTAGATTACTCATGTGTTTTCTAATAAATAATGCATTCTCTTCTATGGAGAAATCATTATTTATACATGTTTCAATGTTTTCCAAGGTATCATAACTTTACTTTATTGTCATATCTTTTCACCCACCTGCTAGACCGCCGTGTCTTACCCATTCTTTGGTACTCAGGTCCAGACCCAGTTGCCTTTGAGGAGGAGCTAGAGGAGGCGGTCAGTGAACCGCATCGTGTAGTTGAATGGCAAGCTGACGATGTCATGTAGACATTCGGTCAAGCTTTGAGTACGACACATTTTGGGAATTGGGAATGATTCTTTTGGATGTACTGGCCTTTGTTGGCCATGATTTTGGGGCAATTATTTAACTGATCTTTTGTATAAACTCTAACTTTATATTTTGGGAAATGCTAATGATCATTGCTCACTCTGACACTATGCTATTTGTACTTGTGAAATCAATCTTGTTTATGGAAGGAGATGTTACAATTGATTTGCTACACGCTTCCGCATCCCAAACATGTATATGACTTGTATATGAGATGACTTGTATGTGAAATCCTCACCGCGGAACCCTGTGAGAAATCACGTGCACGGATAAAATGCTCTTATTAAATCCGTGTACGTATTAGCCAATCAAAGAGATGCACGTGGCACGACATCATTAGTCTCACATGTAGATCCCGGATTAGGCTCCTTGACCCGGTCCGGGGTTGCAACATCACCAGAACAAGTTGTAGATGATGATAAGTTCTCAAAGAGGTTCTAAATGTGGATGACTTATATCTATGTGGAACATGTTATTATGAAACATGTTATTTATGCAGAAGAAGTTTTCCAATATAGGTTAACGCGAACGGGTGTTTATATCTTAACTTGTGGTAGATTTATATATGACATTATTTATGTGAATGGTTGATTGTTATTTTTAAAGTGAGACAACTTATTTATATGATGAACAAGTTGTAGATGATGCTAAGTTAGTTATGATGAAAGATTCGAAATTTGGATGCTTCATATCTATGAGAAGCAAGCCGTGACTATGGAATATGTTGTTCATGTGGACCTTAATTTTCAATGTGAGCATGTTTTTAGGACATGTCCTACAATGATTGTTGTTGTAGATGGATAATTTGCATAAAAATTAAACAGATTTTAATGAGGATGATTGTAAATATGGGTGGTTTTTAGTCTACATTTGAATGCTCCAATATTTGTTCAAAACTTCTTCAATGCAATACAGTTTAGTTTTTTCAAATGAATATATATAGTTAGGGCTAAATGTTATTAGTACATATTCGTTGATACTGACTAATTTTTTTTGTTAATGTTAACAAATTATTTGTTGACATTGATGAACATTTTATTTTACAGTGTCAACTAAAAATTAGCTAGCAATTCAATTCATCAATATTGACTAATTATATATTGGTCATATCGATGAATACTTTGTAGACATCGATGAATACTATATTTTACTTCGTGAACTAAAAATTGGCTATCAGTTCATATTCGTCAATATTGACAAATTATATGTTAATGTCAATGAATTTTTCATCGAGGTCGTCAATTACGACTACTGTATTTTACTATGTGAACTAAACAATAGCTATTAATGCACATTTGTTGATATTGACAAATTATATGTTGATATCGATGAATTTTTTTATCGATGTTGACGGATGCTCTGTCTTACACGGTGAAGTAAAAATTAGTTATCAGTTCATATCAGTCGATATTGATAAATTTTATGTTCATATCGACGAATTTTTTATTGACATCAACGAAAGCTCTGTCTTACACTGCGAACGAAGGAAAAGAGATTACAAGAAGGAGATGAAAGTAAACAAGGCAATGAAAAGATGAAGATGAATGGAGAAGGCGAAAAAAGATGAGAAGAAGGAAAGAGGTGGGTGCAACTGATTAAAAAAAAAAAGGATATAAATAGAGATGATGAAAAAAGATTTAAAAAAACTAGAAGATGCATGAGTTCAGTGACGAAAAGATATTTGACCTCCACCAAATTCTAAATCAGTTTTATTTGCTTGGTTTGTAGCACCCTATAGGGGAGTCTTCAGTCTAGCAACTTCAAAAAATATGATACAGGAAGTATCCAACTTTAGAGCTTTAATAACTCCATCTATTATCTCCATCTCAATTAGAGGCTCATCACCCTGAATATTCACCACAAACAATATTGTATACTTGTTCTCAAGGTTTTGTAGTGTGCTTCAATGCATCCCTGCAAATTAAACAAGAACTATCACATGACAAACAATTACGATTACATTACACTATATAGAGCTAAACATGGGCAATGAAAAACAAGAAAGATCAGCAGACCCAACAATAACAAATAATATACAGTCTTTTATCATTGGCAGAATTTCAATGTCATTATCACATCAACACCAAATTCTTAAAGCCCTTAATTGAAGCTTTTATCATTTGCCGCAACTAGTAGAAAAGAACTGAAACTAGTAAAATGTGAAAGACAACAACACAACAAACAGAGAGAAACTTTTTTTTTTTTTCCTTTCTCCAGAGGAAGAAGAAGAAAGAGATGGGGTCTGGGGCCTTATATAGACACGTGATGTGGGCCTCACCACTAAAGGGAATTTTGATTTGCAAAAACAGAGGCCTTTCGGACATTGGATGGCTAAGGGCCAAGAACAAATGTTTTTCAAAATTAAATTATTTTTCCCAACGGACAGGAACGCAAAACGATTCTAAATCTCAGGAGAAGACTCAATATTTAAGGAAATGACGATTATGTCCCTAGTAAGAGAAATGTGAAGAAATAAAGGGTTTCGAGACTTCAAATGGACACGAGTTGAACACAATAGTTGTGGGGCATGATTTGATCTACCTACTGAACGCAAAACGATAATGTTCCTCCGAAATTTCTAAAATATACCTGAATTCTTTCAAAATCTGAACTACTAGTGGTTGTTGAGGTTAGGTGGCTTTGATTGTAAAGATTTTGAGAGGACTACTAGTAGTGTTTGGATTGTTTGAGCTTTGATTGAAAGACTAACTGATAGAGAGTAGTTCCTCTTTCGTTTGACGAATCTCGGTCATGCCTCTCCCGTGTTTGTTTCTAAGAAAAAAGAGTGCTCATGTGGATGAGGACAAGTTGAGAAGCGGATTCTTTCGGGGCTGGAATGAGAACCCTAACTAGAAATGTTTCCTTTTTTTTTTTCTAATATTGCTCATCCCCAATTCCGTCCTTACTTCTTCTATTCATGTAGAACTTTCATATGGGATTTTATTACGAATAGATGACACCATTTTCATGCGCATTCGACTCTAAAAATGAAAACCAACATACGGAATACTACAATAATCGTAAATCCATTCTTATGTCTCTGTTTACATGAAATCTCATCAACAAGGAACATTAAAAATAATTTTGTACGCATAAAGAATTTTTTTCGAAAAAAATGGAAGCATTTCCAAGCTTAACAGAGGATTTTCGACAGGACAGAAACAAAATGAATTCTATTAGCAATGCTCATGTGTACAAAATTCAATTCAAAAATCAAATGAGACGCTGATAAGAAAAACAACAATGGAGAATCATAATAGTGGAGAATCTAGATTCCAACAGCTAGAAATTGAAGTAGGAACGATATGAAAAAAAAAAACCTGTTCGAATTGTTAGAGATAATCTTCTTATACATAAAAGCCACATAGTTAACAAAGTCAATTCCCAGATAGGTCAATAGTTACTCAGACATCAATAGTCACCCACATGTTCTGTCACTAATGTCTGTTTGGTTGTTGTCCTGCACAAATGTAAGGTCAGCTATAAATTTTCTTTTGCCATTTCTTATCTACTTGGTACATGAGAACAAAAACCCAGGTCAGTAACAAAATGCAAGAGTCTGGCTACTATTATTGCTCCTTTACTAATAAATCAATACCTGTTCGGTGAATCTACTTTTGGGCAAGCTGGTGAGGGAGACTATCGCAGAGGAGAATTTACAGCAATAACATAAAGTTTAGTAGGGGAATCCTTCATGGGCAATTCTTCATGGCCATGTTTAGTAGGGGAAGATCAAATAATGAGAAGCAAATGGAGTTGCCGACTCTTTGCTTAAAGTGGATGCTGACAGGGAGAGGTTTTTTTTTTTTTTCCTTTTTGTGCATGGTTTAAGTTAGTGTATTATGTTTTTTACCTGACTTTTCTGTTCTCTCCATTTATAAAACTTAATTGAGTTATTTCTAAAAACAATTCTGAAGCATCATAAGAGCCTAAAATAGATGTATGGAGCTCAACAATGCAACAAACCAACCTGGTAAAGTTTGCTCTTTCCCAAGCTTGCTGCAAAGATAATCACTAAGCTAGGTGGACAAGACAAATTTTGATAGGCACTATCCATGCAAAATAATCCATGACAAAATGCTAACATGGAGGGGGGAATTGCAGAGTGTAAACGAAATTACAAAAATCTATATTGCAACTCTACATAGAGATCCAGGGGAAGAGACAAAGCCCAATAAACTTGACAGCAACGTTCTATTTCTTTAACAACAGACAAGCTGAGCAAGAAAACGAGAAAAATATAAGCAGAAACTGCACACCTATAGTTAAACAGCATTATGTACCATGCTTCTGTGGCCTGAAAATTCTAAAATGGGAAGCCAAATGAGTTTAGTTAAGCCCCATGATGATATTCTTGTATTGGTTACATAAAGAACAACTCAGTTGAGGAACTATAAGTACATGATGCCATCGCTATATCGGAGCCTTGGGGGGTCTTTGGATCCAATTCACAGGCTATTAAGTAGAGTGACATAAAGCTGATTTTCAGCACCGAGGCTATTAAGTGGTGATAGAGGCTAGAAAAAACACCACCACAGTCAACTAAACTCGTCAATTAAATATCAAACCCTATTGGGGAGAAAAAGAACCATGAATATTTGGAGAACCTCATACAAAACCTACGTTTTCTTTTCTTGAAAAAATGTTGCTGAATTTATGATGATTCACCAAGTTTATGATCAGACAACTAACCATTTCAGCCATCAACTTTTCTTAAATTCAGTGGATAATATGAACTGTAATTGAGCTGACCATGGAATTTAAAATTCAATCAATGTGTTTTTTTTTTTTTTTTTTAATTACTGACAAGGTGACAATAATCTGTCAGTAGATTCTAGTCCTTAGATCGATGATTTCAGATTCAAACCATAATTGGCGTACGCCATGGCATTTGTCTTTGGGACTGGCCAGAGGTTAAAAGAGGCCAAGGCTCTCCCTCCCCTAATCAAAATGCATGTGATTGTGCAATGAGTACCAATTTCCTCTCACAAACTGATATGGCTTCTTGACATATCACTTTATTGGCATTGCTCCATTCTTGGCATGTATCCCCACATTCCTGGCAAGCATTCAGATTTAGTTTGACAGCCACTAAAGATTTTTTAAATGAGTGAATGGGATGAATCTCACTTTTTCTTCATTCATTGCCAATCTGATATTCTGATGGACTTGTGAAAAGAAGTTGCATTGTAGGATGCAGTTGCATTGTAAATTGTAGACAAACTGAAAACAAAGGCTAAAAATCTCTCCATGTTTTGTGTTGAAATATTATAGATTCAGTCATGTTTGTGACTAGAAAGTTAAAATGCATTGATTTTAGTTATATTATAAGCTTGAACAAGTAGAATTAGAGTTTCAAACTTGTGTGCCATAGGAATGCAAAATTGCCTATGAGCGAGAGTAGGCACTTACAATACGGTAAACATTTTTTTTGTCCATCCTCCATTAACTAAAAATGACCAATAATCTAACCCTTTTTTTAGCTAAGTAATGTTTATGGTGATGTATATTTCAGGAAAGGGCATTTGGATCAAACATCTTTTACATCACAATTCTATATTCTTGCAGTTTGTAAACATTTATCCTGAGCTTCCATGTCAAGTGAGCCCAAATGCTCGAAGCAAGTTCATGATACAAGTACCAAAGAAAGAAGCAGTAAGCAAATGTTTAAAACAGACTAACAATCTGTAATAATCATAATTCTATAATCATCTACTGAGTTTTTTCTTGACACAAGTTATGAATCAGTGTTCCAACATAGGCACCTTAGTCCTTACAAGGAATTTATAGTGAACTCAATTCAATATATGGGACTACTGGCTAGCTTGAAGTTTTTTTTACATGACTTGTCGAAGTATGACGGTGTTTGAACCGCAAGCCATGTCTCAAGTAACTAGGGCATGGACTCAATTAGGAAACTTTATTTTCCTTTTTTTTTAGAGAGAGAGAGAGAGAGAGAGAGAGAGAGAGAGAGAGAGAGAGAGAGAGAGAGAGAGAGAGAGAGAGAGAGAGAGAGAGAGAGAGAGAGAGAGTAAAATCATTAATAATCAGTAGCTGTTTGGTCCCCGTGTTAATTTCATCAAATATCTCGATTGGCACCATGATTGAATTATGTAGATCTACTCTGTGTTATACCATACGGAAACTCAGCTTGAAGGTTGGATTTCTCCTCACTTTTCTGCCCCAAAGAGAAGATAAATTGAAGCATGCTTACTTTATATTAAGGAGCTAAAGTGCAAACGCAAGAGGTATGTTAACTTGAAAATCATTTTTCACATGTAGGATGTCAGAAAAAAAGGAATCATAAATTAAAACAATAGTAAAGAAAGACCTTACAATGATAGATAAGATGTATCAATGTCTATAAACAGATGTTTATGATTGGACAAATTAGGCTAAAGCATGGAAGACAGTAGATTTTAAGCCAAAAGAATTGAGGGCTTGTTTGTGTAATGCCTCTGAATAGGAAACCTTGTTTCCAATTCCGCGGAGATGGAAGTTTGGGGGGTGATAGTGCTTAATTGTTTACAATTTAAGCCCTAATATTTGAATGATCTTGTTCTAGTTATAGTTGTTTTATTTGATTTTACATAATCTTTGTTAATTTTTATGCAAAGGTAAAAAGGAGCAAAAAGAGAGGAATTAATGAAGAGGATGATGGGTGTGAATCCCAAAGAAGGACCAAGGTGGGTCCCATCCAAGCTATTTCAGATTTCAAGACTACTTTCTAATTCTTTGGACAACTTACAATTCAAATCAAAGAAGGAAAGAGTTAGAGAAAGAAAGCATAATCAAAGAAGAAAAGCGAAAGAAAGAAGAAAATGGAAGAAACCCAATCTAGGGTTACACGCCCAAAAGGGGGCCCACATCCATTGCAAAAAGAAGAGTTTCAGAAATTAGAAAGTCTTATTCAAGTTAAAAGTGGAGTTCAAGAATGGAAAAAAACAAGGAGAAAAAGAAGGAAAGTTAAAGGAAGAGTTCAAGCCAAGATAGAAGTCCAAAAAGAGGGGTCCACACTCATGTTGCACGCACCAAGTAGGAGCCCACTTTTATGTC
Organism: Litsea cubeba; assembly: GCA_012931725.1. NCBI lineage: Eukaryota > Viridiplantae > Streptophyta > Magnoliopsida > Laurales > Lauraceae > Litsea > Litsea cubeba. The sequence continues at coordinate 50,619,203 of CM022951.1, read as the reverse complement.
AAAAGTTCAGATTTAATTCCTTGCTATTAAATTCAGATTTGTGGGCCACATGTGAGGAACCTTTTATAAAATACAAGTAGAATCAGATTTAGAAAGTCTTATTTATCAAGAAAGAAGACTCCTAATTCAATCTAATTAGGAAAGTGAATTTGAAAGAAACTTGGAGATTTATTTCTATAAGGAAACTAAGTATTAAGAGGGCTATTGCAAGACTTATAAATAGCATACAAGGAGGGATGTCGGACACATAATTCAGCCCCCATCAACCATACACCATCAAACGTCCAGCCATAATCCAGCCATCATCATCATCCAAAAACCCTAGCAGCCGTACAAGCCATCTTGGAGCTATCTTGAAGCCATCTTTGAAGCCATCTTTGGAGAGCTTTTGGAGCAAGGAAAAGAAGAACAAGCTGCTGGCCGTCCACTTCATCATCTTCAATCTTCTAGTTTTATTCTAATGACTCTATCTTCTAGTTTATTTTTCATTAAAGACATGAGTAGCTAAACTTTTTAGGGCTAGGGTGTAATTGAAACCCTAGCCTAGTTCTATATAGTCTCTTTTGGCATCTTTGAATTTAGATTTCAGTTTTATTAGTTGAGATTCTAAACCATGTTTTTAATTGATGAGTTGTGTATATGCCATGCCAACCATGCTATGTTCAATTAATTTAAGAGTAGCTAACTTTCTTTTGATTGATCTTGATGTTAAGCATCTAGGGTTTAAAACCATGAATAACCTAAGTATATGCCATGCTTAGACTCATGAATTTATCTAACCCATTGTTTTATGCATTATGTTTATTTTGACTAGGACATATGCCATGCTTAGTTTTTGCATCATAATGAACAATTCATGTAGTATGCCACTCATGAATTAGGTTTAGGGGAATAGTAATCTAGATGCATATGCCATGGTCTAGGTTGATAGATGTCACTAATAAAATCTGATTTTTGATTAAAATATAAAAAGGGACATGCATAGGATTGGTTAGTGGAGTAGATGAAACCCTAGTTCATTCATTATTACTGTTTTTCAATTCTAATACTAGTTGTGTGTTTTAGATTACTTTCCATTTAGTTTTTGATAGTTTAAATTACCGTTTTTAATAGTTTAATTCAACTTTCCATCATTCAATTGTTTATTTTAATATTCTGATTTTTAGTTAATTTTGACATTGTTTTATCACAAGTCTTCGTGGGATCAACCTTGTACTTACAATTCACTACACTACATAGTGATCTTGTATGCTTGCGAGTTTTAAGTTGTATGCATATTAAGTAGCTTATTTCTAGGTTGCTTGGTGCATACCAGGGGGCAATTTCGCGGAGATGGAAGTTTGGTTGGGGGGTGGTGAAAAAACGGCCTTGATACAGGCTGAGGTCCCAATAACCAGATCTCTATTAGTTATCAATCCACAAGTGATTAAACTAGTGATTAATCCTAGATCCAATTAAAAGTAAGCACTGTTGCAAAAATCGGCCTAGGCGGCCGCCTAGGCGCTAGTCGGCAGTCACCGCCTAGGCGGGGATTAATCGGACTAGGAGGGGATTAATCGGGCTAGGCGGGGATTAATTGGGAATTAATTCTTAGTCCATGCCCACCGCCTAGCGATTTTTACAACATTGAAAGTAAGCAATCCACAAAAAGAGAAGGACGCAGGATTTATACGTGGAAAACCCTACTCGGGAAAAAACCACGGGCCTTACTGTCTAGGCCAACAAACAACCAAGCACTATTGTAAAACGAAAGTTACAAGAGACACTTACAAACCCTTCCCAGTTGGTAACTCAACCTAAGGACTGCTCGAATCTTGTCGACAGCTCGTCGTTCACCTTCAACCGTGCTTGAACAAACTCCTCAAAGTCGTCTTCAATGATTCTCTACTTCAGGAGAGTAGATTGGGAACAGAACCAAAGCTTGATCTTCAACACATCAACTAGAAGCTTTGGGGGATGATGGATCTCTCAGAATCTTCTCAGATGAATTGTATTGATGAGAAGTGCATTGGAATAGCGAGATAAAGGCTATAAATAAGCTTAAACACAAGCCTCAATAATTCTGATACGACTGGAATAGAATAGGCCTCTTGAGAGAAAATAGGAAGTAGTTTCCGGATGGGAACTTGAAACTCGCCCAGGTCCGCTCGAGCAACCTCATCTCTGTCTCAGTTGGGTCAAGCGAAGTATAAGTGAAGCTCGAGCGATGAAGCTTCTGTCTTGGGTTCGCTCGAGCGAATGGAGGATCGCTCGAGCGACTGCTGTCACGGATGTTCCAGGAGTCTTTTTCAAACAAAACTTGTGCAGTCCATTCTAAAAAGAATTACAAATTTAAGAAGTCCGGTTTTGTCCATTAACCCATGAATTAGCCAACTCTAAAAACCTTACAGGGGGAATGCCCTAAAAAAGTGGGGGAATACAGAGCGCTAATCTCCTATTCTTCAGTAGATTTAGTACTACACAAACGTGCCCTAAACGAACAACTTATACCAATTGAGTTTTGCTAACTTCTAAGCAATTTTCTCGAAAATAAGTTTAATAATAACAGTAGACCGTAGTAGTAATATGCAAACAACAAACATAATTAACATTGAGGAGCATTTTTTGAAAATATTAACTACTTGAAGAAAGATTAACAACAGATGAATGAATGTCAGATAAATCAAATTAACACACTAATCATCTTCTCTAACTGGTTGCAAATTGACATAAATAAACTCATTTAAATGGAGACATCATTAAATCTATATCGAGATCACCATTTCCATTACTGAGGGGGTGCGATCCATATTGCTGATGAGAAGGTAGGATGAACTCTGTTTAGGAAGAGCGGTTGGATAGTCTTATCCTCCATGTTGAAAATGCCCAAGTCATTACTTCTATCCGTTGATTCAAATAATTGAGTGAAATATATGCGATTCCCTTCAAGACCCGGAAATTCTCTTGCCATGAGAGTCATAGAGGAACTCTGGCCCAAGAAAATTAGTCGTTCGCCTAAGCTTTCCACTTCCACAGGATTCTTTCTTATACTCTCCAGTTATATCTAGTCCTATCTCATACACCTTAAAAACAGATGTCCCACGAATCCAAGGAGTATTCCTTACTAAAATGAAAAGGCTCTTGCTTACTGAATCAGCCACCAACTAAGTTGGTTGACAATCTTTCCCTTTTCCCTTTTCCCTTTTCCCTTTTCATTTAGAAATTGTACATTGTCTGTTAGAGTTTGTACATATGGATTGGTGGTATTGATGCGGATAACTCCAAGGCGACCACTGCTGCATCATCAGACATGGTGGCCTTGCTTATTCCCGGTTCTCCTAGAAATAGATAATATGGGCGAAGGTTGAAGGATTCAGGGAGCTGCAATTGAATTCAACCACCCACTAGTTTCTGCACAGCGCTTGTTTCGCATCTCCTGGAGATTGATGTAGGTGTAGATGGATGGATGGTGTCATCAGAGAGGCTGAAGAAACATGGAAGTTTAGAACGACGATTGGAAAACATCATCAGCCATTGCAGTTGAGGGCCACTTCTTGTAATCCACTTAGAAACTGACTGATTGAAGATCCAATACAATACATCTTCATCTAAATCTAGTGCAAGCCTTTTCAACCGCTTATCCATTGAAATCAAAAGAGGAAAGAGATGTAGTGAGAGGAAAGGAATCCAACCATGCAAGAAGACGAGTCCTTGGAGAGATGAAAGAGGGACTGGTTTGCTATCCTTTTTGTTTTATTAGAATTAGAATCTATATTTTCTTGTAAAGGATAGGGATTCTTACTGATTTTTAGAGAAACTCAACCGGCTTATGTGGTTTGGATCTTCACCTCCATGGACCAAGTACCAGCACTGTCTGGACCCATTCTAATGTTGGTCCGAGGCCAAGAAGCACTTTGGCTGTTATGCAGATTTGATGGAAGTCCTACTAAGGTGGCTCAATATGGGATTCTCAAGGTTCACAAGTCATGGCCCATCTAATGCTTTGGAAAATTCCACATCCATCTTTGGTGATGCTAAAAGCCCAGATTAAATGTTCAGGTCTGTCAAACTGATTTTGAAGGCTGATTGTGCTTTCGATTAAATGTCCAGGCCTGCCTAGGTCCAAACGATTGAATTGAAATACACCTTTTGATATATTTGATGCTCATCTTTTAAAGAGGAATTTACCCATAAAATCCCTATAGGACCGCATACGTCCCAGCGGGACCCCAGATGATTGTTCGTTACGGGAGAGACCCTCGTATGGGCTTCTGTACATTTTTTTTGTTGTTTTGCAATATGGTCGATATCGACTATATTTATTATCGATATCGACCACAATGCGATAACATATACTCCTTCGCCCCGATTCCATTTTTCACATTTCTACATTTGGGTTTGTCTTCGACACTGCTCTGGAGTTACTTCCGTCTAGAAAACCATCATAAAACACCATCTTCATGCTGGTTGAACTCCATTAAGACAAAGGTACACACATTATCTACCATCTTAGACTGATTTATGTAGCATAAAGCACCATCACCTAGATTTTTCGCAATATTTAACTGTTGGAAACCCTAGATAATGTGGGAAATCTATTTTGGAGGCCCCAGGCAGCTGTGGTTTATGGGGTTTGATGGTTTTGTTTTGGAGTTGTCCTTCTTTTGATGCGTTTGTCACTTTTAGTAGAAAAACTATAAATAATTTGTATCATTTGATAAGATGTCGTGGGTGAAACTGAATCTGGGTATACCTTCTTTATTTTTTTTTTACTAATCTTACAAAGTTTTAGACTTTAAAGCTATATTGCATATAAATAATATAATTTTAGTCGGTTCTCTTGATGCTTTCTAAATAACAGAATGGGTGGAATAATGTGTGAGGGAATAACAGTCAATAGCGTGGTTTGAAAACATGGCTCCAAGCGCTAAAATAAATAGACTATTGATCAAAATGCCTTTTCTTTCTATTTGAGAACAGCTGCTAATCCTTTTATTTGGCATGGTGTGGATTTTTATCAACGTGAATACATTTTCTCTACTCATTATATTACAAATGCTATTAATATAGTTCTGTATTAACTGACAATCTGAATGTACCTAATCTTCACTGATGTCTTTATTAATTTCTTCTGATATAATGACAGCATGTCAGATAGAGAGGTGCTGTTCATCTTCCACTATGGCGGTGACTTTGAATTCGATATAAGTCGTCCTGTGTACAACGGAGGAAAGCAGAAGATGAGATATTTAGCTACAGACATAACATTTGAATCTTTGGTTAAAGAAGCAATTGAAGCATCTAATGGGGACTTATCATCCATCCAGAATATAAGCATGCAATACCTACATCACAACGGACGAGCATTCTCCATGGCCAGCATTGATGATGATATTGATGTTAGAAGTATGTTGAAAGCATCGGGCGACGACTCTAATGGGATATATTTATACGTCTTCAACGGTCGGAACAAGGAGCAGTGCGTAGGAGGAGATAATTGGAGGTACACTTATAGATTTCATCAGCTGATTTTACATTCGTCAAATGAACGATTTTTCTTCATAGTTGCTTATTTATATAATTATTCATTGTAGGTTTCAAAGGAACTCTGTCCGTCGTACTACTGTGGAAAGACCAAAGAAAGCATCAGGAACTTTCATAAAAAAAGAAGGGTTAAACTCAACTACTAGTGGATACATACCTACCATTGACATCCGTGAAGACAAAGACATGTATTTCCCTACTGTGCGGGTTGATTGCAGTCCACATCAGACGGACGGACAAGGCACTATTGATGATGATCTGGTATTTGGGTCAAACCGTGTTGATGATATCCATCTTAATGGTCCCCCCGCCATAGGCCAAGTCCATTCGATTCCAATGTCTAAGGCCGAAAGTAAATTTGAAGGAGGCAATCCAATCAATGAGGCATTAGATTGTAATTATAGTCCAGCTGAAGTAGCAAGAACCAATCCAAGGAGTGAGCCATTTCGTTGTAATGAAACTCCGGCTGTTGATCTTGAGGATAAAATGGAGCCCTGGGACATAAATACAAATGTTGGCAACAACTCGGCACGGGAAATGTGGATCGGCCGTGAATTCCAAGACCGACAAACTTTCCTCCATACTTTGTCTAAGTTTGCAATTTATAGCAACTTCACTCTCAAACCCTTGAAGACCAATATGACCAAGGTAACTGCACGCTGCAGAGATCAGGAATGTCCATGGCGTATTCACGCTTCAATTGTCGAATCAGGCCCACAATTTAAAGTAAGGACTTACAATCCTAAACATAAATGCTCAAGGCCAATGATGGGCATGGCACATCGACAAGCATCTTCGGCACTTATTACAGAGTTCATCATGGATAGGGTCAGACAGAATGTAAATTTGAAACCCAAGGAGATCATGAATGACTATCAGATGGAGTTTGGTGTGACCATTAGCTACAGGAAGGCTTATATAGCAAGGCAGATGGCACTGAATATGGTTCGTGGATCATATGAAGACTCCTTCCAGCAGTTACCTCTGTATTGTAAAGAACTTCATATGTGCAACCCTGGCACTGTAACAAACATAGACACCATAACAGAAGACCGTTTCAGAAGATTCTTTTGTGCCTTTGGACCTTGTTTAAGGTCTTTCACGTCTTCGTTGAGACCGGTGATTGCTGTCGACGGTTCACATCTTCGTGGAAAGTATCCGGGTGTCTTGCTTGTTGCAGTAACACATGATGCCAATCAGAAGTTGCTTCCAATCGCTTTCGGATTTGCGGAATCTGAACGTCGTGACAGCTGGGAGTGGTTCCTAGCTAATTTGAACTTAGCACTGGGTGAGCCTGCCAACTTGACTATTGTCTCAGACCGTCAGAAGGGCCTCATTCCAGCATTGAAGAATTCTATCCCATCTGCAATTCATTGTTTCTGTTGTCGACACATTGCTGAAAACATCAAGGCTGCTTTCAGCGATGGCGCAATAGTAATGAAATTCTGGCGGGCAGCAAAGTCATATAGGCCTTACGAGTACGAGGCTTACATGACGGACATACGTGCAGTAAGCGAAGAGGCGTTTAACTATATTGCGGCAATTGGGCGGCAACGTTGGGTGAATGCATACGTAGAAGGTCGTCGGTATGAGATGCTTACTAGCAATGCGGCAGAGTGCACTAACAATCTCTTAAAAGACACAAGAGTCCTGCCTATCACAACTCAGGTTGAGGAAATACGCGCCAAATTAATGGAGTTCTATCAGAAACGACATTTGATATCTGAAGGCATAACATCTCGTCTTACTCCGTATGCGGAGAAACTTCTGAGCCAAGAAATGGAGGATGCTCGTCGAGTGCACGTTCGAGTAGCCGGTCTCGTTGAATTTCAGGTTCAATCTGCGGAGTATGTTGACGTTGTTGACATCGAACGGAGAACCTGCACATGTCGGAAATGGCAGCTATTGGGCATCCCGTGTAGTCACGCATTGGCTTCAATGAAGGTCAGAAATTATGATCCATACGCATTCGTCGAGCATTGGTATCTGTCAAGCACTTACCGTACATCGTATAGTGAAGTCATTCATGCTACTCGTGACCTCAAACAATGGGAGCACACATGTGACGTCAGGGTGCTTCCACCGAGAGCCACTAAACAGCCCGGACGTCCAAGGAAGATGCGGATCCGTGCCGAAGATCGTGGTCGACAGAGAAGGGTTGTAACGTGTTCAAATTGCAAAGGGAGGGGGCATAACCGTGGAGGGTGTCGCAATCCTCCGATAACCGGCTAGTGGACGTAACTGGAAGTTCTTCTGTGGTGTTTTTTGGGTCGACTAACTTGATGCTAATAGGACTGTGTGACCTTTTTGATTGATTCAGTACCTGCATATAGGTCAGTTGTAATTAACGTCAGTTAAAAGTAAGAACAACTGTCTAGAATTTTTTTGAGGAGTTGGTGCATGATGAAGCAGATCTGACTAAGAACGGTCGTGTGTTCAGGCTTTTTTTATTTTCAAAACTTTTGTTGATGCACATAGTCCTATTGTTAATGGAAATCTGTGTAAATCTCATTTGTAATGGTCGTCCTGTACAGTGAACAGAAGTTCAGAAATATAGTAAAGTACTTTAATCTCGAATGAGTGAAATGGTTGTAATATTACTGTAACGGTTGTTGGAATGAGGAAAGAGCCACCATATGATGGCAGGTTGGAACTGTCAATGGGGGATACACCATATGAATCCATGTGTGATGACTGCTTATCCATAAATACCCATAAATTTCATGAATGAATATATAGTGAAACAAAAAGAAAACCAATAAATACCAGCATTAATTTGTGAATGAACACATGCAAAACACTGAAACATAAAGTGAACCGAAAGACTTTCATGTGTTGGAGTCAAAAGCACAGTATGAAACAGAAAGTATCACGAAGACTTTCAGAAGTTGTCGATATCCACAATGTAACTGAAACATAAACTTACAGACGTTATCAGTGTCGACCACTTTTATTGTCGATATCGGTAACTTAACTAAAACATAAATTTACAGACGTTGTCGGTGTCGACCATTTTCTTATCGATATCGATAACTTAACTGAAACATAAATTTACAGGAACTGTCAGTGTCGACCACTTTTCTTATCGATATCGGCAACTTAACTAAAACATAATTTTACAGAAACTGTCAGTGTCGACCACTTTTCTTATCGATATCGGCAACTTAACTGAAACATAAATTTATAGACGTCGTCAGTGTCGACCACTTTTCTTGTCGATATCGGCAACTTAACTGAAACATAAATTTACAGACGTTGTCGGTGTCGACCACTTTTCTTGTCGATATCGGCAACTTAACTGTAACATAAATTTATAGACGTTGTCAGTGTCGACCACTTTTCTTGTCGATATCGACAAATTAACTGGAACATAACTTTACAGACGTTGTCTGTGTCGACCACTTTTCTTGTCGATATCGACCATAATATGAAGGGAAAAAATTTTTTTTGCTGTCAGTAGCAATTCTCCATTTGGAGATACAAAACATGTCAATGTAACCTGTGCATAACATTTGTTACTATACAGAAGATACCATTCTGTTAAATAATTACAAAATCCATTAAACACTTTACATCCAACAGAAACACCTTCCATCTAAAATAAACATTCCATACTATATCAATGAAACAAGTAATTACAAAATCCATTGACCACTTTACATCCAACAGAAAACCTTCCATCCAAATTAAACATTCCAGTCTACATCAGTGAAACAAGACACAAGATCAGGTTTACATCCTTCTCAAAGTATGTACATTTCAAAATTAAAGGAGGTGGGAGATATGTCTGCATATCAATCAGGAAGCTCAGACGTCAATTCAGTCAGGCCCAACCTGTTGGCATTCAATTGCCAACTCCTTTTAAAGATCTCTACCACGATTTTGCTCCGAAAGTATGGGATATGAGATTGGCTGAATTTCAAGGGCATTCGGTGCACACAGTGAGCTGCAAAGGCCATTGCAAATACTCCACAATCATTGGAGTTTTCCTGATGAGGTATGTCTGTCCTCTCTAGCCATGACCACATAAATGGGTCATTCCAACCGAAGTGATTGTACCATGCATTCAACCATTCCATCTGGTAAATTTAAATCAAGTAATGATCATTCAAACATATCTTTCATGAATGAAAATACGAGAGAAACACAAACTTCTTGCGTATCCGAGATGAACTGTTCAAAACACATGAGTGTGCAATGGAGACGAATGACTTACAAATTTCTCAGCATGCTTCATTGATCGACGATCTTTATCAATGCTGTTAAAGAACTCCCATCTCTTCTCATCAACGTACCCTACCAGTAGTGTGAAATGAGACCTGTGGTAGACGATGAAAACCAACGTGCGTGATTCCTTCGCATCCCACACTCTGTGCCCTTGCTTCCCAAATACGGCTTCCACTGCGGATTCACTTCCATCGCCCCACCAACTCTGCATGCAATATATACAATTTATCACTTCCAGAAAAATTACAGTTTCTACAACACTACTTACAAAAATCACTCTTCATCATGTTACTTACAGAAACACTAGGGTCAGCAATATAACAGCTGTCACACTCGTCCCTCAGAATCTCGAAGTAATAGTATATGATGTTCGTGTCCATCCATGTTCCCTCGTCAAGGATCCTCTTCAAGTCATCCGCCTTTACCAATGTACAAATCTGCTCTAGCTCGTCTTTCCTACAGAAGATACATATGTTGATCAGAAAAAACGGCAATCTTATAGTGATTTTGTACCGAATGTACATAACAATTCATACCTGGCCACATAATATTCCTTAAACCCGTTGAGAAAGAATTTGTCACATTCTGACAACACATAGTCATCCTGAACAAGTGAATGATCATAGTCTTCAAATTTCACTGGTATCTTGCGCATTCGTGGTAATCGTTTTATCCTCCACACCAATGAAACAAGTGTTGCCATAGGGGCTGGAACCATAGCAGTGGATGAACTAAAGACTGGCAATGGCGAGGTGAACAACATCCTGCTTACTGGTGGGGTACAAATAAGCTGACGACATGGTGGGATACTACATCCTTGTACAAGTTCAGGATCAGGTGGGGCATTAGATTCAGGATCAGGTGGTGCATTAGATCCTTCAACTGATACTTGGGGCAAATCTTTAAAACTTTCATGAACTTCAAAAGGTGACAACGGAGGTCTAATGGATTCATCTGTTTTCATTAATGGAGGTTCGATAATATGCGCCGTACCCTTTCTTGATGTTTTCTTTTCTTCACATAACTCTTCACAGCAGGCCTCTTCTTGTGTGTGAAAGTGATAGTAAGTTGTTTCTTCTCCATATCTTCGTCGGATTGTGAGCTGCTACAACCATCAAATGAGAAGTCGACCCAACCTGTCCCAATTCCTGACTTAAATTTGTCCAATTTCTTCCCAATTGACTTGAACATCTTCTCCATACGACTATCACCGTGCGAAGCCCGTTTGATCGATCGCTCTATCCGTTCCACCAAATCTAGAGCCTGACATAAATTTTAGAAATGCAAACTATTAGAATTTGTATAGAGAATTAGGAATTAACATCGATGTATTGTGAAACACAAAACTTCAATTAATGAGTAAAACAGGTTTTAGTTGTACATGTTTCTGTGGGATGGTGGGTTCATCTTGTTTTCCGGATCCCTCCGCATGTATAGCGGCTTGCTCAGCCACATCGGGCTGCTCCGGTTCCTCTCCCCTACCAACAAACATGATTGTGTTCCCAATATACCACTCCATATACTCAGCTGGATGTGCGGCTGCATTACAAGACTCACCACGTAGCCCAAGTTGTTCTTTTGCTGCCCACAACCCTTTAATCTCCTCGTTCAATGTGTTGTTGTAATTAACAACAGTAAAGTACGTCCTTTCGGGTCTCGGAAATGGCATTGTGAATGGTGGTGGGACAACTTGCTTGAATCCAAACTGTTTCATAACCCGCCATGTATTGTGACGCTCGACGATCCAGTAGAACACAAGGACGGTAGACGAACTGATGAGAGTGCGGTCAGCTTTTGAGAGCTTCGAGTAAAACTTCTTGTTGTATCCTTCATAAGGTTGCCAAATGAACTGCAATTGAGGACAGGAAACAAAGATTGAAACTTAGAATCAGCTGTGGACATAACATTTTAAAAAGGGGTGTCAAAAATCCACGTGTGTAGATAATTACCCCATCAGGTTTAAGATTGTTTAACTGCAATCGGACTTCCTTTACTTTAGAGAAATGTGGTGTAGCAGGCAGCCTCCTTATCCACGTTTTAAAAAGTGGGAACTGAATGTCCCCCTTCCAACTGTCCTTGGGTTTAGGACACTTTCCAATAGACATCCTAGTGTAAGCCCATAGCTGCACCACAGCATACAAGATATCAGGTTAGTTACAATAAACATAACCACCAAAACTAGAATAGTAATTAAAGCAATCACCTGTAATAGCTGTAGAGGCCCGGTTGGTGTCCTCAATTGGTGACCCTCTATTTCAGACTTTTGAGCATCCTTATCACCTCCATCAATCTTTTTCTCCGCATTCCATAGAGAGGCATTGGTCAACATCCTATAGAGATTGGCAAGACAGGCGGGCCCCCATGCATAAGGTCTAAACTCTTTGAAAAGTTCAAGTAGGTATGCCGGTCCACGGGCACCCGATGTCTGCGTGACAATTTGACCGGATACCAAGAAGAATAGATAAGCCCGTGTAGCACGGATCTCAAAATCTTTGTAGTCCTTTTCATCATTCTTATTCACCAACTCCGTTGCCTTGAAGTTGTCCTCAAGCCACTTAAATTTCAAAGTTATGCCCGTGCAGTCAAGCTTCTTCCGTGGGGTAAGCCCAAGGACATCCTCACAAACTTTGACAACAAACTTCCCAGGAAAAGTACGTCCAACAACCAAAGGGCCATCTATTGGAAGTCCGTATATGTAAGCAACGTCTTCTAACGTGACAGTTGCTTCACCCGATGGAAAGTGGAATGAGTTTGTCTCCGGGCGCCAACGCTCAACTAGAGCAGTGATAAGTGCATGATCGATCTGAATGCGATCAATTTCTGCCAGATGGTGAAGGCCAGTCTTTCTCACATATTCTTTTTGTTGCTTTGTAAGAGTCCATACTTGCTTGTCAGGATTTGTTGGTATGCACCTCAGCCTCCCGAATTCCTATTGTTTACACAAAATAACAAACTTTAGTGAATGATTAATGGAATGAATTGTCTTAAATAACACATTATATTAATGGAATGAATTAGTGAATGATTTAGTTAAGGGAATATACGTCTCCACGGCGGATTCCTTCCGATACATGCCGGCGTTGGTTGTATAGGAGAATATTCGGAACTTTCGGAGACTCAGGTGCATGTTCTTCATTCGTCTGCACATATAAAACCAATCATTATACATTAGTAATAAATATGACATTAAATAAAAGTCTTTCTTGTTTATCAAACTGTTATATCAAAACGTGCTTGCTGACCAAAGAAAAAGGAGTAATTGGGTTACCACTTTAACCATCAAGTAATTGGAAGCAAAGAGGAATAAATTGTCCAGTAGGTTATTTTATAGAGGCCTGATCCAAGTTGAGACAGACTTCTCTACCAATTTGCAAAAAATTAACTCTATTGTGACAAACCAAAGTGAGAACGAAATTAACCAGCTTAATTAAGAATGAATACTTAGATGAAATCATTGTTTAATCTTACATAGTGTTGAATAATACATGCCATGTGTCACAGCCCTACATTGCCATCATTGAGTGTGCATAATGTCATTGCAAGGTAAAAGTTTAGGTATGGGGCTGAACCTGGCTAGCATCAACGCTGCCATGTATGTGCTCGTGAACCATGCCCATCTGTTGAAGCCCACTTACACTAAAAGCAAGGAGCAGTTGATCGGCCCATCTGTTCTATTTTTCCACCAACTGGACTACCACTAACGGCTAAGGAAGCTGGTCCAAGCCCCCCTCTCACCTGATGCCATTAGAGGCCTTGTTGTCGACAACGAATCCATAACCATTTCTACATTGGAGTAATGGATAGGCGGTCGAGTCATAAACACCTTCCATGAAATGAAGGAGGTTGATTTTGGGTAATCATTGAATGTCAGTAATACATAATACTATATGTTCTCTCAACTCAATAATCTAATTCTCCTCCTTCCTGGTTTTGCCTTTCATATAGGAACTCTTTCTCATTGATGGGTTTCTCACTTATTAGTGAAACATGTTCATTTAAATTGCTTCAGTTTGAACTTGCGGTTCTCTGTTGATGCAGTTCTCTTGTGATGTGGGTACAGACAATAGCTGAATTTCCCTATACTGTATACTTGGCAAAGGCTCTTCAAAGTAAGGAATAGCAAGGGTTTAAAAATACAAAGCAACAAAACCTTCCATTGATTGAAAAGTTGAGAAATTCACAACAAATTCAAATAATCAAAATGGCATCAAACAAGAATAACACTATATTTACATACTGTCAGCAACAACATAGAGCTCTATCAATTTCCAAAGGTGCCCGATCAACGAGGGTGAAAGAAACCCATAACCATCAAATCAATATATCTTGCATCAACAAAAAAAAAAAAGGGGATTCCTGGAGCACCATTTCTACTCAAACCCCATCACAAAAGTCAAGAACATGCCCATATCTTCTACACGGCCAAAAAAAAAAAAAAAAACCATTAGATGTGCAAGGACTCGTTTGGATGTGTGTGGAGGAGAAGAACAACTCAGACAATAAGCCAGACACATCAAAACGAACATAATAAAAACAATGGTTTGCTTTCGGAATCTAGGGCACAAAAAAAAAAAGATAACTGAAACATAAAGGTTGGATATCTGTGGAGGAGAAGAAAAACTAAGACCACATTCCAAAATAGAAAGGATGTAGTATCCTGAACTTGTACAAGGACCTAGGTCACAAAATAGAAAAAAAAAAGGATGAATAGAAAGTAATGAACGCACCTCCATTTCAGTTTCGAAAAATGGCGCTAAGAAATACCAGGGACCACTTGGAAGGGGGCCTCGACAGTGTGGAGAAGAAAGGGATAGGAGGGGACCACTGGGAGGGGGAGGAGAAACCGCGTGGAGGAGATGACGAAAGGGGAAAAAGCTGGGGGAGAAAAGTGGTCGATAGGAATGGGGAAAAAGAAGTGGTCGAAAGGGTTTTGTAAAGTGGTCGATATCGACCATAAGTAAAAACGAAAAAAAAAAAAACCAAAAGGCACCCGGAGAGCCTTACTCGTGTACACTTAAAATACGGTACTCCCCAAGTGGTATAGTGTACTATTGGGCTCTACTGGGTAAATTCCTCTCTTTTAAAATTCAGGGATTCAAATGGTTCAAAAATATATGCAAAAACCTTCTTTATATAATTTAGGGGACGATGTTTTATTCTTTATACCCTTTCTTCAATTGGTTGTCAAAATTGTCTCGAACCGGCATTGTCCTATAGAAGCCACAATTACCGAATCCACACTCTGAAAAGCTATGCTTTGTTCTACTTTGTAAATAAATCGCGAATATGGTCCAAGTAATAAATGCCCAAGTTTCGTTACAGTCCCAATTCCAATAAGACCCCATGCCTCAATTAACCCATACTGCTCCTGAAAGAGTACTTATGGTTAAAAAAGTAAACCCTAGATCTATTTTTAAACACTAATGGCATGGCATGAATTCTATCTTTTAAATTTCTATGTATTTTGATGCAGACAAACAAACTCTAAGATTGCCTCTCAATAGTAAAAACCACATATTTGGACAAAAGTTGTGGGGGGATGTGCTTATTATCATTGGAAACCTGCTGCTTCTCTTCAGCTTTTGCTGTCATCTCCATTAAATACAATCAATTTTTATCAAAGTCTTTTTCCCCATTTTCAATTTGGTTTTAGATAGAAATATTAGGGACCCATTTAATGCTGGATGGTTTTAAACTAGTAGCAAGATGCAACTGGGCTTATATGCTCTCAACTATTTTTAGCTGAATCTTCTGGGCACCCAATCATCTCCTCATACGACTAAGAATTCATATATTATGTGAGGGCTGAGGCAGTCAGCAGCCTACTCGGCTTGGAGGAGTTAATAGAAATTGATCCATGAATAATAGACCAGACTGGGCCTGAACCACTTCCACCCCAGGTCCAGATCAAGCTTAGTTGGATGGGCCGTCATTCGTCATGCTCAACCACATTACATGTAAGTCTATTAGCATATTTGATGGTCTAAACCTGCCATGTCGACCAGATAACACTCAATCACTGTTGTCCATCTGATCACCACAATCCTAATGGGGCTGTCTGCGCCGCTGATAGGCTGCTGGGCTGCTGGGCTGCTGGGCAGGGATTAGACTTTGACAATTAGTTAATCTGCCAGTCTGGGCCAGGCCCAGACCAATTCCTAGCTAACAGTTCTATCGAGCTAAGTCTGTTGTTAATAGGCATGGACTGAACTGGCTTGGACATGCAAATTGGAAACTATGGGTGCTTATGGGACAGATCAGGCTGCACCAGCAGTACTTGTCCTACCCAAGATTTACTTCACTAATATTTGAGCCTGGATTAGTGTATGGCCTTGTGGGCTTGAGGGTTACAAACAGGCTCATCATACAGGCCTGATTGTGCAGCAATCGGGTCCAATGCAGCATGTTATCCTTAAAAAAGAAGCTAAAACGAGAACATTCCCCTCACTAATCCTCTTCTTCTGAAAGATACAAAAATTGAGGAGGGGGGCACTTAAGAATTTTCAAAATTCCTTCTCTAATCTCTACAACTAAACAAAACAAACAACTCACACACAAAGTGGGGCCGTCCCTATTCTTCTCCTCATTTAAAGGAGTACGGAAAATCACTTAAATTTTTGGATGACGTGCGGAGTTTTATTGATTCACTGACGCTGAAGGTATAACAACTGCGATAGGTGATTCAGACTCCATTTAAAGATACAGCATGGCAAATTCCTTTTACTCAAAGGACGGGATGCAATATTAAGGGTTCTGATTTCCTCTGTCTAGCATGAAAATTGAAATTTTGGAGGCAAGATTCTCATTATAGAATTGCACCCTAATAATCTCCTAGTGCTACCATCTAACCAAATCGAGATCAACTAAGAGAATTGCATAGGGTCCCTCCATGGAAATGTATTGGTATATCAAACAGAGTATTTGAAATGCTCAGCAGACAAGATGTCACATTATGCTAGAAATTCCTAACAAGCTCAATTCTTATTAAGGTAGATCCTAGATGAGAACTACTGACTTTTCTCATGCAAATAACGATCACTTACCTCATCGGTGAGAGGTGGAGTTCTCAGCTAGCTGCCTAGGGGTTGAACCTGGGCATGCCATCTTCCCTCATCAGAGGGCTTTAATAACTCTCCCGAGGTGTACTTACCTCACCCGAGGACTCCATCAGGGGTCCTAGCCCGCTATAGCTGGGGTAATAAAAAAAAAATTTAATGCCAAAATGGGATTCCACAATGGAGACCACCCATTAAAAATCTGAACTCCAAAAAATGAATTAGTAGCTTGATCCAAATTTTATGCAAGTAAGAGTTGATCTCACCGTGAAATTAGTGACATCCATGATCATACGCTCAATCTTATGGTGGGATAAATTATTATTGGAGTAAATTTGGGCCAAACCTATATTACTTAAGGAGAGGAAATTCATTTTGAGCTGTTCAAACATTCAAAAGGTGGACTTCACTCGAGTTTCACACCCCTCATTAAAAGCATAAGTGAGGCACTCGGAGAATTTGGATTCATTAACTTTTCTTTACCCAATCATTTATATCTTTGGAATTCATCTTTGCACAACACGACAAGTAGATTTAAATTTCTCCCCCTCAACTATCCATGCCAATCATGGGGTCATGGCCCATCAAATCGTCACAAGTAAATAATCAATTTTTTTTTAAAATTAATTGTTGGTGGGTTAATTTACGTACGATCAATTTGGTACGGGTCCTACTTTGATTAGAGCACGATACAACTTTTAGTGCTAAAAGAACGATAAAATGATAGTTTTCAGTTGTTTGAATTTATTACTGCGAGCACTATTATTTTTGTATTTTAATTATCCTTACAAAGTTTTCATAAATTATTTATTGGAAAAAGTTGGCGTATTTTCATATTTAAATTTTTTTCTTTAGATATTACCAAAAGCTCATATAAATAAGAGGATTTTACTGAAAAAATTCTGAAATATAACCATATATCTCAAAAGGTCCTCGCAATTTGTGTAGCACTAATGAGGTCATTTCGCCAATTTTTTATATTTTTTTATACTTTTTTTATGAGCGACGATAGCATCATCATGCGTTGCTCGTCCCACCCAACTTTCTCTGCATCTCCCTGCACACCACCACACCAGCACTCCTTCTTTCTTTCTTTATTCTCTCTTGCCCGAACTCCACATCTAAGACTTCTCATACCACTTGAATATTCGAACAACCATGTGGCCCATTAACCTAGTCCATTTCTGGATTACCGCTGCAGTTAGAGGTCGACCAATGATTCCCGACAAGGAACCCATTACAGCAGATAGATAAGCAATCGTTTGACAATCAAATGGCCATAAACCAAAGACTCCTTTCAAGTCTTCAATAGAACCTAAGGTGTTATTATCAGCAATCCAAACTTCTCTGAGAATAAGCTGTGAAAAGCCTGAAACCAATTGAACAAATTAGATGCCAAAAAGATTCTACAGAAACCACCAAGAAAAAGAAAGAAAAAAAGAGTATAGAAAAAATTCAAGGACATGATGTCAACGCCTAACAGCATGGTCAATTCAGATTGCTAAGGTCTGATCGGTTGACATGTTTAAAAAAGGCATTGGAGATCATGAAAAACGTGGGGTGAGAGTTAGATATGATCTTCTGAAACCCATTATTACAATTTACAACCATGCCCACCACCGGTCCCCATCCCAACTTCTCTGCCATCTCTCTCTCTCTCTCTCTCCCAGGATCAGTCATGGGATCATTGGATCTGCAGGGCCCACAATGGATGTGGAAGGCCTGAAAAGCCATTGAAAGATCCAACCTTTCCCACATTGGGGCATCTAATTTAGACAGCTGAATCATTTTCTTCTTCTCAGCCATCTATTTATAAGCAAAAGATTTTGCAGTTAGGGTCATCCAATGGGCCAGGTTAATGGGCCACATGGTTATTCGAATTAATATTGAAGAGAAGAAAGAAAGAAGGAAGTGCCAGTGCAAGGGTGTGCTAGGAGATGCAGGGAAAGTTAGATTTGACGAGCGACGCTCATTGCGTCGCCCATGGTGATGCTATCGTCGCTCATAAACAAATATAAAAGAATATAAAAAATTTGCGAAAAAACCTTATTAGTGCTACATAAATTGCGAGGACCTTCGGGATATATAGCTATATTTTGAAATTTTTTCAGTAAAATCCTTTAATTTAGTAATAAATAATATATATTATTGCCCGATTATCGTTTGCCCCTTGGAAGAAAGTTGATCTAGCCCCCCTACCCAGTGATTATTAGTCATGTTCTCACCCAACTACTTAGTATTTAATCTAGATTTTCTCCTTTGCACTGTTTCGTATGCAAGTGGACTCTTCCTTAAGTCTGTACGTAGGTGGTTTTCTCCCTACCTTGTGTTGGGTTGACTCCTGCATCCCAGCCACCCCTGTTGGTAAGAAGAGAAGAGGAAAAAACCTCAGATGTGTGTGTGAGAGAGAGAGAGTAATCCCATGTAAGTAGATTCATGGACCACCAATCCACCATCCATCAAGAGAGAGTGTAATCCCATGTAAGTAGATTCATGGACCACCATCCATCGAGAGAGAGAGAGAGAAATCCCATGTAAGTAGATTCATGGACCACCATCCATCAAGAAAGACAGAAAGTGTGTGTGTAATCCCATGTAAGTAGATTCATGGACCACCATCCATCGAGAGAGAGAGATAGAGAGAGAAATCCCATGTAAGTAGATTCATGGACCACCATCCATCAAGAGAGAGAGAGAGTGTGTGTAATCCCATGTAAGTAGATTCATGGACCACCATCCATCAAAAGCAATTTGCATGGACCACTGATTCTTCCTTCCATGTTCAACTTTAATTCAAATATGAAAAGCCTGTAAACATATAGATAAAAACTATAGGCATTTTATGACCATCACTAGCATCATTGCAACGCACACATCATGTGGCAGGCATAAACATCAATTCAGATCCATTTAAAACGTGGGCCCCATTGAAACTTATGTATGGTGATTGGGTTTGATTGTTGACCATCTTTGGACCGTTGAGATCATCTGGCTGACAAAAGAGAGAGAGAATAGTATCAGATTCTAATTATTGAAATATTTGCTTTGTTGTATGTGTAGTTATTCTCATTTAAACTACCAAACCGCCAACATAAAAGTTGTTAGAAGTTTAAAAAAGATTCAAAGTAGTGTAAAGGCAAAAAGAAAAAGTATTGAAAATATTTGTAGAGCTATGAATCCGGACTGCAATGAGAAAAGAATCCCTTCACTGCTAATGGGTCGGGTCTGGGTTGATCACTGGATCGAGGTAAAATTTATGGGCCCAATTCTAATACAACATGTTTGTTAATTGGGTGGCGATCGAATTTTATCCCAGACTCAACTTGAAACTGGGGGCACACCCTAAAACCTGAATTGCTGGGTCAGGTTAAGGTAGGCTTGGAGGGAGCTAGGTTGGTTGTGGTTTTGAGTTCAGGTCAAACATCAAGTATGAACCCATTTTGAAATGGGTCCATTTAATAACGATATTGGAAAACAAAATTAGGGATGCAAATGGGTCAGATTAGGAGCAGAATCATGGTGGATTCAGACCTAGATCAGTCTTCATAGACCCGGATACAATGCGGAATCTATGTGTTGTACCCGGATCCAGTTCCAAATCTGGATCCGAAATAAGATGTGAAATGCGTTAGTATAATTAAAATTTAAAATGAAGATTTTAAATATACAAGTGGGGCTACTACTCTAACATAGTTGGGACAATACTTTGATGATGGTGATAATGATGATGATACGGGCTACTGAATGGAAATTATTAAAGCTAAATTGATCCTCAAATATCAATGTTACTCAAGCTAATATAAGCCCTTAAAACTTTTATATTTTTAATACATGGATATAATCATCCTAGATCCAGATCCATGAGTCATAACACATAGGGATCTAGGTACGAATCCAGATGTCCTGATTGTATATGCTTAGCTTTGTATTTGGATCCAAAAATAATTTTCATATCTATTTTATTTATATTTGGAAACTTCGGATACCCATTTGCAACGCAGCTCAAAACCCCAAACACGGAACAAGACCTTGAGACGCGTCTTTTGTAGACTCGGTGAAGCTCATTGAGTCAACCCCACTGGGCCAGACCTAACAAGTGGCACTTACTTTCTAAATAATTACATTTGATATGGTCATTAAAAAGCTAAGTAGGGGTCCAACACCATCCCATGTGAAGTTGATTGGTGTGCTTTAGTTGAGTTGGAGGGGACCGTTTTGATGAGACTTCTAGCGCTTTATGATTTATGAACACTATATATGTATTAGTTGGGTCAAACATTGAAGGCTCATTAAAGGAGGCCAGTA
Source organism: Litsea cubeba (assembly GCA_012931725.1). Classification (NCBI taxonomy): domain Eukaryota; kingdom Viridiplantae; phylum Streptophyta; class Magnoliopsida; order Laurales; family Lauraceae; genus Litsea; species Litsea cubeba. The sequence continues at coordinate 50,598,093 of CM022951.1, read as the reverse complement.
GTTACCCATACAAATGTGAAGACATTAGTTAATAGTCCTTTTGATTTGATGTCTTTTGATATTCAAGCCAGGAAGTGGGGGCATCAAATCTGTCATGCTCCATGAGTCAGATAGATAACCCCTACTAGTAGGCATGTCAAATGAGCCAGGCAGGGCCGAACCGTCAGTCAACGGACTAGGGTCGTGCTGGGCTGAGGTGTCTGGGCCCAGTGGCCCGTTTCACCCGGCCCGCTAGGCACGCCTAGCACGTGGGCTGCCCTTTACGGCCCGCCCAACAGCAAAAAACGGCTAGTTTTTTTAAAAAAGTTCATTTTACCCCCCCCCCCCCCCCCCCCCCCCCCCCCCCCCTTTCAAAAAAAAAAAAAAAAAAAAACAGCTATAAACGATCATATAAGGGGTATTTTATGTCATTTTCTATTTTACAAAGTCTATAAATACCCTATAACCCTCTCATTCTCATTCCTCACCAATTTACACAACTCTCTCACTCTTTATACTCTTTTACTCTCTGTAAGAAGTTTTTAGAGGGCCAAAGATCATGTCATCAAGAGACAAGATTAAAGAGGCCTTCAAAGATTTAAATGTATTTATATTATTCAAATTTGAGATTCCATATATAAGTTTATATTATATTATATCAACTCTAATTTTCTCCCCTTTCTTATATTAATTATCACAAAAGAAGGCTATTAGCCTATTACTGTTATTATTTATAAATTTTATTTTTTGAAATATGGCTAGAAGATTTTGTGGGTAGAAAAAGATTTTATTGAATTACAAGATAAAGTTGGTGATTTAACACCCCATTTCCTCAGAGTTCCCGTAAACCAACCAAGAGGAATAGAACTTCAGTAGTTTGGGAAGTATTTACAAAGTTTGATGTTATTGAAAATAGAAAGAAAATAAAAAAGGTAAAATGCAAATTTTGTAGTAAGATTTATTGTGCCGAATCAAAATCGGGTACCGACCATTTGTCAAGACATAGGCAAAAATATTTAGCCTTACATAAGCTGGCGGATGCAGGGGCAGGGAAGCCTGGTTCACATACCCAAATTTCTACTACTGGTAGTGGTAGTGGTAGTAGTAGTAGCAGTTTGAGTCTTTTTTCTTTTAATGCACAAAGTGCTAGAAAAAATCTTGTTAAAATGATTATGTTATCCGAATTACCATTTTATTTTGTTGAAAATAAGTTTTTTGAAGAATGGGTCTAGAAATACTGTCAACCACAATTTCACACTATCTTAAGAAATACAGCCAGAAATGATGCTATTAGACTCTGGCAGGAAGAGAAAACAAATATAAAAAATTGTCTCACACAAATTCCTGGTAGAATAGCCATAACCACAAATATGTGGATTTCTAAAGGGGGTGACAGTTTTCTTTGTATTACTACACATAACATAGATGCAAAATGTGTTATTAATAAACGTATAATTAGTTTTAGCTGTCTTGAATGGCCACACAATGACACTAGAAGAAGTACATTTATTTTGAAAAAAAACTAGATGAATACAATATTAAGGAAAAAGTTTTATCCATAACTTTAGATAATGCCAGTAATAATACAGTGACTATTGAATTAATGAGAATGCATATGCCACTTGCAACTTTGATATATAGCTTTATCTTTCAAAATAGATGTGTATGCCACATCTTAAATCTCATTGCAAAGGTTGGTTTAAAGCATATTGTAAGTTATACAGATGCTATTAAAGACATTGTTAAATTTATTTTCTGCTCCGCACAAAGAAGACAATTGTATGCCCAAATATATGCAAGGTAAGGCGTATCAGCTATTAAAATGACTAAAGATGTAGAACATAGATAGAATTCTATGTATGATTTGTTAAATAAGGCACTTGATCGGAAAACTATTTTGAATGAATTTTGTGCTTTTTATACACAAGATTTGATGATTAGTGATGAACATTGGGAGTTATGTGCCCATATAAGAGATTTATTAGAAACTTTTTATACTTGAACATTATTTTTTTCCGGAATATATTATCACAAATCTAATGAAGCTTTAATGAAACTTTTTAAAATTACTTTACAATTCAATAGATTTAGAGATCATTTTTTATTGAGTAGCACTATTAAAAACATGAAAGATTTTTTTAATAAATATTGGAAAGAGGCTCCAATGACATTTTCTTTAACTGCTGTATTTGATCCTAGGTTAAAATTAAGTGGTGTACAGTTTTTTATTGATGAAATGAATAAAAATATGAATTATATAGATTTAAATATTTTTTCAAATATAATGGCAAATTTACAAGTACTTTTGTAATTTTATTGTGAGCAAATGAGTACAACTGGGCTTAGTATGGGCCATTCAGAAGTCCAGCAAACAGGTGTTGGTGAGTGGGTCGTGTGGTATTCTTCCATGTCTACGGGCGTGGCATCCAGTTCAAGCTCAAGTAACACCGTGACGGAATTATCATCGTATCTTGATGTCGGTGTAATACGGGTGCATGATGCATATAGTTTTGACCTTTTAGCCTGGTGGAAGCAACAAGAAAGTGTTTATCCGGTGTTAACCGCCATGGCTCGTGATCTATTGGCTATTCCAATGTCTTATGTAGTGTCAGAACATGCTTTTAGTGCAGGTCAACGTGTGTTGGATGACAGAAGAACAAATCTAACTGAATAAACAGTGGAGTGTTGTGTTTGCTTACGAGACTGATATTTGGCAAATAAGAGAAAGCAAGAGTTGACATCAATGGAAGATTATGATCCAGCAAAATGCATTAGTGGACTACGCATCTGATTTTTACCTTTTCCTTCATTGTAATTTGTAAATATATAAGTTTTTCATTCTTTTTTTTTTATTTTCTAAAAAAGATTATAAGGTTTTGAAGGTAATCCTATTTAGAAACCTTCTAGAAGTAAAGAACCAAATGGTTCTTTCTTTTTAGTGGAGTAGGTCGAGTTTGACCGAACCACTTAAATATCTTTGTCATTTTCCGTGGTTGTGTTATAATTTTTAATTTTAATACTGAAAAGAAAAAAAAAAATGAAAAAAAAGTTGAAGGAGGCACGCTTGGCATGGAGGCCCGGCACAGCCCAGCCACTCCAACCCGACCCATGGCGAGCCATGCAGTGCCAGGGTTTTTGCGCCATGCAGTGCCAGGGTTTTTCCCTAGTGGCACGGCTCGACCTGTTTGACATGCCTACCTACTAGTTGTATCTGTATACTTGCTGCAATTTAGAGAATCTTTATTGGGAAAACCCTTCATGAGTTTTTTTTTAAATCTTTCGGTGTATTTTTTATCCGGCTTCCCTCTGAACACGAAGGGATTAGTCTTAGCTCAAAGGGTTGAGAACCCTCCGATAGCTAAAAATAAAAATAAAAAAATTAAAATCTTGCAGTATTCTAACATTAAGTAGGCTGAAATTCATAGAATATGAAAGGTCAAAAGTAACATTTCATAAAAGGATGAGTTTTTCCATTAGTCAGACAAGCAAAATGCTCTATTGCAGCATCTGACAATATGATTTCTATAATAGATAATGGAATTTTTACTTTAACAGAGAGAGAACAAAACATAAACAAACAACGAAAGCAAAAAATAAAGAAGGCAAGCAAAAATAAAGAAGGCAAGGTATAAGAGCCTTGTACCAAATCCTCTTTATACAAGAAAAATAAAAGAAATGAAAACTAAAAAACATTAAATAGCAATAAAAGGATATTTTCTACTTATTTCTTCTTCTGCGAAGGAATCTGCCACAACATTGGGTGAACAATTAACATGCTTAAGAACCACTTTCATTGAATATCATCCTCCCTTGACACCAAGAAATGACATTATTGGAATCACTTTCATGAATAACCAAACTTTCATGAAAAGCACAGGAATAAATTCTCAATGACTCTAATCACTTGAATCTTCTACGAAATCACCCCCTCTTTCTTTTTTGTATTCTTGTTTTGTTTGAAGCAGTACCCCTTTAATACCCGCCAAACTCAGCTTGCCTCTTAACAACCCCTACTCCAATAGGAAGTACTGGATACCAATATTCAATGTTTTTGGGTTTCATTAGACCACACATCATATGACAAACCTAACCAATGAGAAGATTATTGATATTCAAGCCTTTTGAATGAGGAATGAGTTTCCAAAGACAAACCAAAAACCATGAAAAGGACTCAAATTCCAAGCTTCGACCAATTGGCTAAAGAACCTATGAAACACCATGAGACACTACATCCATCCAAGAAATGCCTCTATGTAAAAGAAGACACTACACCCAAAATCATTTATTTCCATGCATTCATTATAATAAACTCAAATAAATAAATTTATATATACAAAGGAAATATTATAACGATAAAAATAAATGATAAAGATTGCAAATTACATAATCTGTTTGTCCAAATATCAAATATAAGTTTTAAATTACATTCTAATAATCATTTTTAAATTATTGACTTGTGGGTTCTTATTTAAAACAAATATTAACTGTTTAAAGTTAGATCTAGCTACCTATCAGATAGTTCAAATGTAAATAGCTTATTAAATTGAGGTGATTAGGCTGAGTGTCTCCTATATTTGACTCAGTCATTCGTCAAAATGAGATGACTCAGAAGAGTTAAGAGTCAACTCGGGAAGTTTTCCAACCATGATTGATCTAGAGAAAAGACCCAATTATATGCAAGTAGTTATAATTGCTGATAAGTTGGATATTTAATTAGGTGAACTCAAGATTATGACTTTTTTTATAATTTTTATTTTCATTTCTACTTAAACTTTTTTGTGATTATTACTATTTACGCATTCCGTCCAATATTATGTGTAAGTTATCATCACAATGTACATAAAATTAGTCTTCTAGAATCAATGCAATAGATTAACTTCATACCATTGTTACAAATATCATAACATTTTTTTATAACCATAAAAGAGATTATATTCATTGTTAGATGTAATCATCCCAAGTTAACCAAATCCTTTTAACAAATGATTATCATTGTTCATGTCAAAAAAAAAATATATATCTTCATCCTAGTCAAATTGCATCTGTAATTACAAAACCATATCCCTACTACATATTCTAGAAGTGTATGTATTAATGCTTAATCTTTTAAGTCTCACATGAATCCATCCATCTCTTTATGTCATTTAATAGAGAAAAAGACCAAGTGTTTAAACTTTGAATTATGAAGCTTTGCCACCAAGGATCAGATCTTTGTTGATTGAATTGAGAATCTATTTATTGCATGCGTAAACTGCAACAATGGCATTGCATCTATTTATTGTAGCTGTAATTATTGCTCTTGTTGGGACCTTTGGAGTGCCCAAAAAATTGGCCCACTTCTGCTGGTCCCACCACAGACCAGCAACTTTAACAGTCCACACCCCATGGACCACCTATTCATTGCTGAAAACAATACAATATCATGCCATTATCTACTGCTCCAAACGTCTACAATTGCCCATCTACACCGTTGATCAAATGGTTAGGTTGGAACACTTTTGCATTGATGGATTTCCAGCATTAGTGGGGCTACCATTTAGGTGATTGACACCATCTTTGGGTCACAAGTGAAGATGCTTGCCGCCTATAATTTGGAGTGGTGTGATGGACTGCTGAACCAAAACCAAAATTATTATTTCATGCTCTTCCTTTGGTGTGGCCCACCACCTACACATTAGGAAAGGTCAAAGGACTTTGAAAGAGACATCTTAACTTCCAAAGATAAAGTGCTCCTGGGGGGGTCTGTGTCCTATTCACATGTATGTACATGTGAAATTTGCTCTTGTTAAGTAGCTTGTTGATTTCTATTGTCAATATGTAGATTGAAAGAATGTTACACCATACAATGAGCTGTTAGGTGGGCCACCCGATAAGGACCCTCTATCACAATGGGGGCCCACCTTTGTACACAAGGGCTGTTCTATATGTCCATTCTATTCTAGCGACCCATTAATCTAATTGCAACTGCAATATGAGCAGTATTTTGGAAATTTGGGGTCCAAGGGTCTATCCCAAATTGGGCAATATAGATCTCTTTTTGGGCCCGATTATTATATCGAGGCTGGGCTGGGCCTATATATGCTTAAGGCCTGGCTCAGATGGACTATTTAACACAGAGGGGTTCATGTAATTTGAAATGGACTACCCTGGTTCCATAGATTAGGCCAGATAATTAAACTAGGTGGGCTTGGACCAGCTTTGGCCAGCCCAGCCAGGGCCCGAGATGTAAGCAATAAGTTTTAGTGGGATGATGATGGGAGGAATTATAGTCCAAATTGTCCTTTCTCTGCACTTAGTCCTCAATCAATGTTGTGTTTGGCCTACTATCTATCATCAGATCTCTCAGATTTGAACATCTTACTGTCTAAAACAGTTTTAAGAAATGAGCATCTTTGATTTTCCATTTTAAATATTAAAGGAAGCATTTAGAAATTCCACCATGTTTAAAATCTTCAAAATTATACAGACAGGAATTCTGTGAATTGCACAATAACGGCCTTTTTTTTTTTTTTTTTTTACTTTCTACTCTTTATAAAAAAAAATCACAATATAAGCGTCATTCAATTGTCTTAATCACAGCTTAATTTCAATATCCTAATTCCTAACTCAACGACCAGCGAGAACTAATTCAATAACTGAAGTGAAAGATTGAGGGCCCACTTGCCTATATTTCCGACTCCATTTACAGATTTTCCAAGGAATAGACTTCTATCAAACGAGTTAAAAGACTAGACCACCTAACGTAGAAAAAAATGTTTAGGTGGAAGTTCTATTGAAGAAAGTTGGAATTTGGCAGATAGCTTTCTTTTCATAACCTCCATTTGTTGCATGAACTTGATTGCCTAATAATTAGTGGTAAATTTTGATTCGAAAGAGAGTATTAATAAAGAGTTAACAGGTGCAGGGTGGAGATGCAGATGCATATATAGGTATTCATTTTTCATTAATTAAAGATCAGATTATTTAATATGATCATTTGTGAATCTTAATCATTCTTTTCTTTTCTTTTCTTTTATTTAATTTCCTCCAATATAGCCACTTTGATTAGATTATGTTCCTTAAACTCAATTCCGTACAAAAAGGCGGCCCTCAATTTATATGAAATTCGGCCTCCGATGACTGACTCTTTATACTCATTGAATGTTGTTTCCGCCAAGGATGGAGAACTCGTGACTCAGACTTGACTCCTCTTATGCAAAAAAAAAAAAAAAAGTTTTGACTTAGATATAGTCGATGTGGAAGCTTGGGAAAGTCATGTTATTTTTTAATAATATTTAAAAATAAATCTGTTACTTTCAAAATATAAATAACACTCGATTTAAATGAATAAATTTATATATGCAACAAAAATACTATAATAAGAAAAACAAAAGGAAATAGTATTGCATATTGCATTATTTGCTAGTCCAAATATTGAATGTAAACGTGATCAAATGTAAGCTTCAAATAACATTCTAGTCATCATTTTTAAATTGTTGGTTCCAAACCTTATGTATGATTATTTAAAAATAAATATTAATTATTTAAAGAGGAATTCTCAAAAACTCTCCATTTGGGGGGGGGGGGGGGACATCACGTTAAGCAAATTAAGCATGGGTCTTTTAGAAAATAATTATTCAATTTGAGATTTTCAAGGATGCTTGGGAATCAGATTTGCTTCTAAAAACCGATCTACATAATTTATTCCATTTCAGCACACCTATACATCTCTAACATATATGATCAAGGAAACATGTATCAATGGTCTAGATTGAAGGAAAAGATGTCAAAGTGCGAATATGATTTGATGGCTGGCCCATCTTGAAAATTGGATGCAAGGTGATAGGATCTTCATCTATTTGGGTCCCACAAGATGATTATTTATGTGGGTGGATGGTTAAACAATTTATATAAGGGCCCATCAAAAATATATTGGATATATATATAGACTTTGTTTTAGTCCAACTAAGTTATCAAATGGGCCCTAGATTTTCATCAAAACCTAAACAAATTAGGTTTTGAATTTTTATGGATTAATGGCATGTGGTGGGCTACGTCAATTAGAGTCCCAAGCCTTTGTGAAGTAGCAATGTTTCGAATGAATGCAGTTGGTTTAAAGTGGAAAAATAATAAAGTTGGCTAGATTATCTAGTTTTAAGGATATGAGATTGACTACCAAAAAATTGGATAGGATATTTAGCTATATTCAAGGAGAAGATAATGGAAGTTGGGAATGAGCCTTTAATAGGATTCGCTTATTGAGCATATAATTTTAAAAAGGGGAGTTTTCTTCTTTTTTTTTCTAAAAAGGGACCAAATATCTATTCAAAAGGAAACCTTAAAGGTCTCTCACCTTCGGGAAAGCCATCAGCAAGAGATCTAAAAGGAATACATGCAAGATCCACGGAAAGCGGGTCAAACAAAATACAAGGAGGCTCATCATGCCACCAAGTCCCAGAATTAAAATCAGTAGCCCTCGTGGCTAACACATGAGCACATCTATTTCCTTCTCTACCCACCCAGGAAAAGGATACAGAAATACATGACAAAACTACAGCAAGAATATCTTCCAACACTATTCCTCTCTGAAATGTCAACTGAACCAGCATTGAGATCCTTCATAAGGGCTTGATTATCTCCCTCAAGAGTAAAGTGCAGAATATTCAACTTTTTAGTAAAAAGCACCGCATCCCTCGCAGCCAAAGCTTCAGCTAGGCTAACGTCACACACCCCAAGAGACATAAGAGTAGTACGCCCGCCGACGAAAGTCCCTCTGTCATCTCTGATTATGACTCCTACACCCACCACTCCTGAATCTGGCCTATACGCAGCATCAAAATTAACTTTGAAACCCAAACTCGAAGGAGGAATCCAGACACCTGGATTTATAGGCGAGAAAACAACAGGAGGATGATAGGAATCAACTGAATTTGCAGCCTTATAAATGTTACCCAAATTAGTAGAGAAAATCAACACATCCTCAACTAACCACTCCTTCCCATTAAAGACCAAATCATTTCGAGCTATCCATAGGCCCCACAAGAAAAGGACAAAGGAATTTTTCGCCTCTACCCCACCTCCACCCTCATTAAAAACATTGAACATTTCCAAACCCCAAGGCATTAATTGTAAATGCTGATACACAGTTATACGAAGGCTAAGGCAAGAACCAAACCAGACTGCTTGAGCAAACACACAATCCCTCAAGACATGAGTAGACGACTCCGGCAGACCACATCGCCGACAACTCACATCAATGGGGAGACGTCTTCGACTCAACGCCACACTAGAAGGGATAAAATCATGCAACGCCCTCCAAGCAAACAGACGAACCTTAGGCGGAACTGGAAGCTTCCAAAGGGTAGACCAAAACTGTTCACCTAGTGCATTTGACGTACCCACAAGAAACCCCCTATCTCCAAGAGTACGACCCACATGGTACCCGGACTTAACAGAATACTGACCATCTTTAGAAAAATGCCAAAGGAGCCTGTCTTGTCGTCTTTGAATGCTCAAAGGAATCGACAAGATAAGCTTAGCTTCATCTACCCAAAAGAGGGACTGTATAAGATCACGCCTCCAAATACCCAGGTTAGAATCAATAAGATCAGCTACCTTCCTAACCATACACCCCATAGGCTTAGGAGTAATGATCCTGAAGTATGAAGGACGAGGCACCCAAGCATCTTCCCAAATATCAATATTTTGACCTTCCCCGATTCCCCACCTGACACCATTGGAAAGAAATTCCCTCCCTTTGTAAAGACTCTGCCAGAGAAAAGAACTACTTTTCTTTAAAGTCTTAAAAGACCCATGCAAGAAATCATTTGCCTCACAATATTTTGAGAAACAGAACCTAGCCACCAAGGAATCAGGTTTCATACACAATCTCCAAGCTTGCTTTGCCAAAATCACTTTACTCTTGAGGGAGTTTTCTTCTTCTAAACAAAGAGTTTTTTAAAGTTCCCTTTAAAATTAGATCTATTTATCAATTGGTTAATAATGCAAATAACTGAGTCTCCCCTACATCTAACTCAATCATTTACCAAAATGAAATGACCCGAGTGAGTCAAGAGTCAACTCAGAGTTTTCTAATCATATTTTTCACTTGAATTTCTGAAAAGTAATAAGTCCATAGCCAAATAATGAGCCCATAGTCTTAGGCCAACTGTGCTACCCCTGCAAGTGTTACGAAATAATTGACGATAGTGTTGATCATGTCTTGAGAGTAATAGAAATGTCTCCATTTGAATGGTAGAATTTCAAAAACACCAAATTCTTGAAAACTCACTTTTGACTTTTTGAAAATTTTAAAGTTTCAACTTTCCAAATGCTGACCATGATTGACCATTTTGAAAACAAACAACCTAGAGGATAAAATTTGTAATTCTCAGACAATAAGTTTTGAAATTTCTCTAATCAAACATGCACTAAAGTATTGTAATCTACTTTTTCTGGCAAAGCAACCATGTCTCCCTTTTAATTTTACTTTCTCAAGAGTCTAAGATGCCCTGAGCAGAAACTTTGCTCAGGGTGTCCTATAAATTTCTAACTACCAACTACATGTCTTACATGTGGTATTGCAAAAAAAACATATTTTAACCATTTATGATGGGTGGTGCCATGTCATGCACACTCTAAAAAAAAAAAAAGGACAAAAGCATAGTGCTGGTGGGTGTTTGAAGAAGTTTTATTATTTTAAGCAGCAAAGCCAACTACTCTTCCCTTTACAATAACTTCACTATATAAGAACACACTATAAAAAATCAATATCAGCTCAGCTTGGTGAGGCTTATCAATTCCAATCTCCTCTTACAAAATTCCATAGAATAGACACAGAAGTTGACAACAAGACTCCACCCAACCACAACATTTACATGCAAACCCATACCAATTACCAAACAACTTTCATCTCATAAACCCTATTCCATTGACTCCTTTGGAATTGGTAAGAGAAACATGGAAAAGAAAATCATCATTTCTTTTTCTAACAATTCCTCAAACATTAGTGTATTACGAGATATATATATATTTCTCGTAATTGCATTTACACATGAAAAAAAAAAAAAAAAAAACCTGCATGTAATAACTATCACATATATATAAATCAGAAAGGCTCAGCTCTGGCTCAAATGTATAAATTGCATTTACATCGAACGGCGAGCACTCTCCACGAAGAAAAAAAAATTAAAATTAAAAAGTTAGATCCATATATGATATGTAATATTATTAACATGAAGACATGGTTGCGGAGGAAGTTCTTGGGGTGGCCTGTTTCAAGAGGACAGTAGGGAAAACACAAAGCTTTCTCCTTTCTTTCTCCTTGATCAACTCGGCCGCGAACGAGTCGAGCTTATCTGCATTTGTCCTCTCGGCCATCTTCTTCCCCCGGAAGAGTATCGACTCCACATTCCTCTCCGTCAACATCTCCTCTGCTACTGCTACCAATCTCTGTGTCTCGCTCGCATTCGAACTCTTCGACACCATTGGAGTTCTTCTTCCACTGTTGAATCCATTCGCCTGAAAATTACATTCCAAATGAAAAAAAAGAATTTCATTGTCCATGTAAAAGTTATTTTCCAGGTAAGGTTTCACAATTATCCAACGCAATCAATCGGAGTTTGGATCTGACGAGGTAAAACCCCTCGGTGATCATGAGTGGACCATTCACGGTCCGCCACATCACTACGGGCAGCCTATCATCTATGCATTCAGGCGGGCGCTGCCGAGCGCCCGACGATAACATGGCGGACCATCTCAGGGTCACCTTACGGATCCGGTTCAATAAACCCGGGCTTTAACAACATTAGTCATTAAATGACAAAATTGCCTTTGAAAGAACAAATTTTCTTAGTAAGGAAATGACGAATTACCTGAATGCGGATGTAATTACTTTTCCTGCTTTCCCCAAACGCCATAGAAACAGCTTGATCGACCTGTGAAATTACAAGAGAAACGAAATTTACACACCTATAGTAAGGAAATGACCAAAATGCCCTCATCTCGGTTGTATGAGGACTGAAAAATTATATTGAAGAAGATGAGTTGTGATCTTACCATGTCGGAAACCCCAGCACCGGCGATCCTTATGAAGTCTCCGGGACCGGGAGTCATACTCCGGCGACCAAAACCGCCGGAATCGGACTCTCCGTTCCCGAGCGACACGACGAGAAGATCCTCCACTCCACGACAGAACGGGAACTCCTGCTTGTTGTTGAGCACGTGCGTGATCGCAGCAGCGGTAGGATTGCTCGTCGCTACCCCGCCATCAACGGCCGCGATCTTCGTCTTCCCATCCACAGACCTCATCTCCACCGCCTCCACCGCCGTCGCATCCGCACACGTGGCAAGGCACACGTCCCTCATCTTGAAATCGTAGCCGTCCGTCTCCAAAGCATCCGCCCTCGAGAACAGAAACGGCGCTCCGGTCAGCACGTCGTAGCACGGCACCAGCAACGGCTTCAACGTATCCTTCAACGTACACTCCGAAAACGTCTTCCGGTACAGCCGCTCCGCCTTCGACTCCCGCAGCCGGAAAATCCGCCGGAACCTCCCGTTCACGGAAGGCGACGAGATCCGGCGTCTGTTCTCAAGTAGGAATTTCATCGCGTCCCCGGCGGTGAACAGCGGGCGACCGTTTTCCCCTCTGGTGAAGAGGAGCGCGGCGAGGATGCCTCCAACGCCGGATCCGGCGGCGACGTCGAAGAAGTCGGCGATCCGTGCGTCGGGATCGGCGGATCTACGGCGGAGGGAGGATTCGAGGAGGGAGAGGGATTTGGCGGCGAGAAGGCCGTCGGTGGCGCCGGCGGAGTCGATGGAGAGGATACGGACCTTTCCGACGGAGGGTTTTAGGGTTCCGGCGGTTGGAGAGGGGGAGTTGAGCTTTGGCGTGTCGTAGCCGAAGAGGAAATTGGCTTCGAGGATTGAAAAGATCTCGTAGCTGAGCTTGTCCACGTCGATGCTCGGATCTGCCATTGATGCTTTCTTTAACACAGAGAGAGAGAGAGAGAGAGAGAGAGGTTTAAGCAGTGGTTTTGGACAAGTGAAGAAGAAAGCGATCGAGGTGTTGGGGTTTTATAGCGGGAATTTTTGGAATGCGCATGATAGTGGAGACCCGTGTCTGAGAGACGTGATTCTCGACCGAAGATGAAAACGAAAGTGGCGCGGACCCGGCGCGGCTGTCTTCACTCTTTCGGGTTTATATGAAATGACGGAAATGCCCCTCACCCGTTACGAGCGGAAGTGGCTACACTGTTACATGTAGTCGCTGTCTTTTCGTCATTTCCAGCGCGGACTTCAACTACAGTGCGTTATTTATGTCATGTTTTTTAAAGGGCAAAAATCGAACACGTGCGCTCGTGGGGCACGTGTGGATCTATGTTCTGACTATTCATGTGGTTCTAGGAGCAAAAACATGTGGGGCCCTTCTTAGAAAAAAAAAAACATGTGGGCCCATTCGATTATGTTTACAGTGTGGGCCAGATGTGATTAGATCTGAATCAAAAATAAATTTGTGTTAACCAATGGGAGGCTAGATATGATCACTATTATTCCAAACTGAGAAAGCACAGATGGACCACTATATATTTACCCAAACTGAGAAGGTCAAAACATAAGCCCTACATTAAGGAAATGATTAAATGAAAAAAGGATGGATCAGTGAGGCAAGTAAAAGTCCATGAAATCAAAAATAGATATGTGTGGTTGACTTTGTCAAGTCGTTTATTTCCATGGGTTAAGATTAGGCACAACAATCGTCATATTTAGTTATATTTCTTATTTATTGTTTGATTAGGTTTCCTATTATATAGGTAAGATTAGATTTTCTTAACTTCGATTGTAAATAAAATCTATCAAAGAATCTTCAAAGATGTTACATTGAAGTTTTAACTCTACCTTTACATACATGCCCCAAATTTTAAGTGAATGGAGACAATATTGACAGTCACATTAGATTAAGGATCTAAATGGTTTGTCCAATTATCTCAGCATTGTGACAAGTTAAAAACAGGATTTGAAACATGTTTTAGATTCTAATACATAAATGTGTCCAGGTCCTAAATCCAATTTATTTTCCGATCTATAAATGAGTTTAATTCTGGATCAATGTAGGTCTCGACCTATGGACCTGGCACCTGAGATATGAGTCATTAATGCTATAAATGGTAGCTAAAAATCAACTTTAGTTGGTTTTTTTTATGTTTAATCTTATATATAGTAAACTTGATGCACCATTATAAATTAAATGCTATATTTATTTTAAGAAAAATATATAGAAAAATAAAAAAATAAAAGAGAAGCCATAATCAGTTTGGAACTGGATCCCAGTCCTTTAGTCCAAACCAGATACAAGCCCTCTTATTGGAACCGGGATTGAAACCAACAAAATAGCTAGGTCCCAAGTCATAACTGAATCCCATCATTTAGAAATGGTTTCGTTTCTGAGTCCGATATGGTTCTAGCCTGAAACTGACCCATTTACATTTCTAGATTAGGCACGTGCAAAAATATGGTCAAATTGTATTTGTCCAATCCAACGACAAATGTAACTTCATTTAGACTACGAACCTTTTTGTTTGTATAGAATGTTTACCGATTTCAAGGTCAAATGGAGATTGTTAAAGAGATGGAGGATATAGCAACGTAGATGCAACCACCACTTTCCTAGGATGGTGTCCCTTGGATTCATTTTCTATTAGAAGGACGATAATGTGATGGTAGCCTTTAGAAATCTACACTTGGTTATAACCATTTTCTTGAAATAAAAATCTTATATCTCTTATGTATTTAATTATATATATGAAAATATTCAAGTGAGAACTATTATATGAGAACTTTTTTGCGGGGCCCAACTAGCATCCCATCTAAACCTAGCAACCAATGGGGAAACTTTTGATAGTCACTAATCCCAATGATTGACAGACATCCGAATGGACTTAACCGTTGGATCAAGGGTTGAGTATTTTTTTGAATATGAGGCCATTAAACTTGTGGGCTACGGATGAAGGGGTTAGGGGCATGGGTTTGGGGTCAAACTTGATCCTTGAGGTGGCCTTACATAGTTCTTTCCATCCCCCCGGTCCCATCCCCAAATGGAGGCCACAATTGGGCCCCACAAAAAATTCTCATATAATATGTGAGAATTAGTTCTCACCTGAATATTACCCTTATATATATATAAAGGAAATTGATATTGGCACTCATTTTTTTTATGTAGGCACTTATTTTCAAGCCAATTTCCTTCTCACCAGTTACCTTGAAATGGAGTGCCTCTATTAAAAAAAAGGAGTGTCAATATCAATTTTCATACATAAAACAAACAAGCTCTACAAATAATTACAATCAAGAAAACTGCATATCTAATGGGCACAATTTCAATGAGCAAATGGTGAAACTTTTGTACATAAAAGATAAGTTCTTAATAAATCATAATTGTTGTTTTTTAATCATGTTTTGTTTATTTATTTTGAAAAAAAAAAGAGACAAAATTTCCATTGGTAAATAGCCACAGCTTAAATGGCTCAAATATTTTGTTAATCCCATATGTATAAATTTAATTTGACCCTATTTACTTTTGAGAATATAAATGATCCAATATGAGCTCGATTAAGCTTGAGCATGAGCTCGAATCAAGCATTTGGAGCTCAAACTTGATTCAAGCTCAAGCTCAATTACAAAAAAAAAGAAGCCATATTAAGCTTAAGCTCAGATTGATTTTTACTCTAATATTACTACATATAATATATGTGTGATATATAAAGAGCTTTTTGTATATCCACCCCTAAAGTTTGTAGGATTTGTAAATAGGCCCTGGGATTCTAATGTTTGTAAATAGGCCCATGTCTTTTCTTTTTAATACCTTTCATGTCCCAAAATCAATAGTCTTTCCACCACCGTTGAATTTTTGTGCGAAATGACATGTTTGTCCATCCCTTTTATCCTTATATGCATAATTTAAAAAGCTTAGACTCAATTATTTTTATAAAGCATGTAACATTAACAATTACACTTAGTGGGAGAAAACAATCATTCATAAACTCATTTTTTTATCAATGCAGGGCTAATTTCATTAAATCCAAATTGATTATGACAACAATCAACACCCATATTTATAATCGGTTATGATTTATCCAATCCATACACGACCCACTATTGGATTGATAAAAGTCTCAAAATGCATGATTATGCTTCATGTGAAGGCGTATAAAAGAAATATTGGGGGAACGAGCAAATGTAAAAAAAAAAAAAAAAAGATTAATTTTTAGAATTTGCGAGGGGGGTGGCGTTTGGCTTTATGTAAAAGAAATATTGGGGGTGGGGACGGGCAAATGTTAAAAAAATAGATTAATTTTTAGAATTTGAGGGGGGGGGGGTGCGATTTTAAAGTTTTCTCAGATATGGGTGGGGGATTCAATCCCTAGGCCCTTGTACTTAGATCCACCCCTGGTCATGCGCAAGAGAGAGTTATTCAGAGAAACTATTGGGATTTGAGATAAAATAATGGCAGTTTTATAAATAATAATATACTCATTTTTTTAATCATGTAAGGGCAGAGCTGCCATTTATATAAAAATTCAAGACAAATCTCATTGTAGCTGCTCATTCTTTTTAAGAATATTGATTTTGGGGACATGAAAGGTATTAAAAAGAAAAGGCCGAGGCCTATCTACAAATACTAAAACCTTAAGGGCCTATTTACAAATCCTACAAACCTTAGGGGGTATATACAAAAAGCTCATAGATAAAACTTATCTATAATAGTATACGTAAATTAATCATTTGTAGAGAAGGATGACCAAGTAGTAAAAGGCATCCCTTCTCACCTTAAGAGCCGGGGATCGAACCTGGCACCAACGGAGCACGATGGAAGGAGTTGTGCGGTGGTGCACAAAGCACTTTGGTTGAGCTTAGCACAGCGATCTAATAGAAAAGAATTGGTCATTTGTAAGGCATACTTAAATATAATAGCACAATATATTTAATATAATTGTAATTATAAACATATATGTTATATATGGCTTATGATTGACTGAGGATGCTCGCCATGTGAGCCAACTGTTGGGCGCCCCCTATCATCCATCCAACCCCTTACACACCACTACTCATTGAATGTCATTGTTGCCAAATTTTTTACACCAACCCAAATGAGACTCATCATTGAATTGACATTAAGAAAAGGATTTCTAAGTTGTTAAATTACTTGAGTCCATAGATGAAGGGGTTTGGTGTTGGAAATCATATAGCCTGCATGCCACAGGTCTCATGCCAAATCAAGCAGTTGCAGTTGCCAAGAGAGACTAGGAATCCCACTCTGATAAAGACTTAATTTGTTGAAGATAGGATAGGGATTTACAGTAATATGAGATTAGAAAATCAGATCTTATCCCCCACATATGAAACTCACAGTAGGATTAGAGGATCTGAGTTTCTCCATTGAGAAGTCTTTAGAAAGTGTGATTCATCGAGATCGTTTCTATAAGAAAGATGGGAGCCCTAGGTCATGCATTGCATCAAGATTCAGTCGCAAGAGATTTGTGGAAGCCAATTTCTTCCACACCCCGATCCTTCATTAGGAGGATGGAGCTAACTTAATATTTGACACAAAAGTAGGTTTCATTCAAATCTTTCAATCTCCATCCCCCCTCAGAATTGTTAGTCTTAATTAGGTGGGCTCCACGACATGATTCACATGGAATTCCATAGGAAAAGTTTAGGGCGTGTTTGGATGTGTGGTGAAGTGAGGTGAGGTGAAGTAAAGCCTCCATTATCCAGACAAGAAAAGACATCGGGTCATATCAAAAATACACAATTTTAAAATTCCCTCCCAATTGTTCAAAAAAATTCAAAAAAGCAACCTCATTTCTCCACTAAAAGACAAAAAAACTTCACTTTTCTATAAAAAAAAGTCAAAAAAATTCCATACCAAACAACTAAAAATAAAACACCATCATAACATCTTATATTTTATTATCTTTTGATTTGATGCTTCACCTCACCATACTTTAATTCACCATACATCCAAACAGGCCTTTAGACAAGCGTCCGATCCACTATATAGAAGAAGAAGAAGAAAGGCAGGATGGGGCCCACCAAGAGAGCCAGGTCCCCACTATGCTAACCATGACAACATCCTACACCGTACACGACAACTTCCAACAGAGAAAGATACCCTACTCTACTCGCATACATACTTCAATTCTAATTGGCAGATTCCGAGTCAAATCATCTTAATTCAACATAATTTTGACCTAATTCACAGAAGTCTGACCCAATTTTTTCACTTTTTGACCGAGATAAATAACTGAACTGAACTTTATTTCGACAAAGTACAAACCAAAATTTCCACTCTCTCAGAGTTCACTGTCTCAGTGGTCCAATCTTTGTGGGCCCCACCACAACACCCCCCCAAAACCAGCAAAAATTAAAGTCCACTAACGGTCGGTCTCCACGTGTGAATAAATCAGTCGCGGTAAGGAAGCTTCCTCAGATCGGCAGTTAGCCGTACATTTCCTCCCGAGGAATTGCCGATCCCCCAATGCCGCCACTAACCCCAGACTCCAGACTGCAACTCTAGTTAAGTCTCATCTGGGATCACCGACGGCCCTGGGAAGAAACAAGGTCAGAGAGATATCTGAATCAACGGCTGAGATTAGATCTCGAGAGATTTGTCACTGAAACTAGAGACACCGTCAGATATAGCGGTAGGTGCAATAGAATCTCCACTTTCTGTGCATGACATTTCCGCACGCCTTCTTGTCTGCTATATAATAATATCCTTTTGTGCGTATAAATGTGTGAATGCAAATGATATTTCAGCATGTTCATACTTTATTTATCAAATGCTTATCCTTTAATCATAGGATTAGATTGAAGTAGTGGGACATTTGGAATTCTTCTTTCCTTAATTTAGGACTGTCTAAAGTGGGACAGCTAAGCATGTTTCATTGGGGCTGTTTATTTTCTTCATATTAATTTAGGCTCGTTTCTTTATCAGAATTCCAATAATTCATGTCCCGGAGAAATTCCAAATTCCTCCTTTTGACGGAGGATTTGAAATTCCAACAAGTGGTATGGAGAGTGGAATTTCAAGAATTTCAAAAGGTCTTTTGGGTGGTTGGAATTTAATACTCTGAAAAAGAAACACAGCATTTCAAATGCCAGGGGACAATATGTCACATCATGTCCAAAAAACATCAACCTCCCAAATTCTAGTCATAAATTCCGGTAAAGAAACGGGACCTAAATCATTAGAAATTCAAAGCATTGGGTTTTTATTAAATTGGTTGAAATTGAACAAAGAACAAGTGAAGAACAACAAATGACTAAATAGCCTCAAAATGATAGTTAGGGCATATCACCTAGTCAGAAATTGGAAAGTTCTTATTTAGACATATTTGCTTTTACACAATTGGAACAACTGTCTTTAACTTGGATGCCTAATAAGATTTCAATATATAGTGGGAAAATGGGACTCTTAATTTGCTACAATATTTATATAGGGATTGCTTTTTTAGTAGGGACTTAATTTAGAGGACTTAAAACAATGCCTTTTTTTTTTCTATCAAAGGTGGTGAAACTAAATTCCCAATGGTGGTGATTAATAAGATGCTATCAAATAATCTTTTCCAAAATATGAAATGGTTCTCTACCCATCATCCCTATTAAATTAAATTCTAAAAAAGTGTTGATCCCATTTGTATCTCCAATTTTTTTTTTTTTTTCCAAAATGATGAGGATTATATTAGCTTAAAAGAAAAGATACAAGGACCAACACATACAGCATGACCCATATACAAGGACCAATGGCAGTTAAGTCATAATTCTAATACATTGGTTTGGCTTGATTAAACCATTTTAAAGTTCCCAATCTTCAACTTAATTGACATCTAGTGGGTTATGCTCTTGATCATCGATCCATAATCAAAAGTAAGGCAGTGGACTGACTCAGGTAACACTCAAGATGAGATATTTAATTATCATATCCAGCCTCAACATGAATTCTACCCATTTATTAATCAAGTTGAAAACATCAAGCTGAACCCAACACAAAAGATAACAGGTAATCCAAACCCTTAGCAAATCAAGTTTAAATTAGTTTGGCTGGTCATAGTACAATGATCTATGTGTTGGATTGGGTTGGTTGGAGAGGTTGAATTGCTAAAATAGACTTCTCCTTAACTCAACTCACTCAATAATTGGATCAACTCAAAGCCTACCCAAAAATATAAAAAGGTCAATCTGAGCCCTAATTACGGACCGGAGTTGGCATGTCACAGGTTAGGAATTGGCACCCCACCAAAATGCTAAAAGAACTCCTATAAGACCTCAATCTATTACTTAAATCTCACATGATCAAACAAATGGCTAAGATCATTTAATCAAAGGCAATCAACCTATAATGGTTATCCAAACAGGCCGAACAAACCCACGGCTCACAATGAAGGCAATTCCACTCAAATGTCACTGTGGTCAATTACATGCCTTATGGGTGCTCCCACTCGAATGTGTTTTTTGTAATCAATCCCATTCTGCATCCCTCCAACCAACATATTAATACTATCTTAATCAAGATGCTTGAGCTTTAATCATCGTCATCGAAATCGATTAAAATAACAAGAATGGTTGATTAAACTAAAGTAATTAGGGTAATTGGCATGTCGTGTCCCTTGTCTGATGGTACGGATTAAGCATGTATTAAACAAACAAAAGGCCTTTCCAATGCCAACCACTTTATTCCTCACTTTCACAAAATATATATTTTTTGCTTTTTATATAATCCAATGGTCCTTATTAGTTTCAATGCATGTAGGTATTATCATTGTTTAAAAGGACATGGGTTTCTTAGAACCTTGGGGTTTCGTTTCAATGCATGTATGTATTATCATTGTTTAAAAGGACATGGGTTTCTTAGAACCTTGGGTTTTAAATAACAAGAGATATCTTTGTCTGTTCGTGCAATACGTGTAGCAGTGTTTTGTCATTGGTCCCACAGACCAGTCTTTCTTGGCTTCTTCCTTACCAATTTAAATGAAATGATCCAATGAGAGTCATGAACATGGTTGAATTATATAAAGATGAAAGTATCCAATAAGAGTCATCAATGTGGGCCATGGGTAAGAAAGTCTTAGCTGTCTGTCAATGTTAATATTGACAACTAACGGGCATCTTGTGAGAACTACCGACCAGGGAATCGGAGATGATGATGCCGTGGAGGGGTAAATTCAAATTCGTCGTGTCTCAATGTAATCTCATTCAAACCAAATCCGCCCTGTGAAGGGTCACTGGTATGGACGGATGGAGATCGAACGCACTTCTTCCTAAATTTCTTAAGTTAATGCACAAAACCATTTACAACGCGTGAATTTTGTTTATATATATATATATATATATATGAAAAATATTTAAGTACATCCATCCCGACACTCCTCTTTTGAAAAATGTCAAATATAAAAAATGGAGTGTCAGGTACATAGAACTCTCTTTTTGTACTTTGACACTTTCCAAAAGGGGAGTGTCGCTCACTAAAATGGTGAGAGATGGATGCACTTCAATATTTTCCACGGAAAAAGACAAGGTATGACAATTTGCTCTGAATCAAAAAAAGAAAACCCACTACTAAACCTGTCGCTAACGGGAGTAGGTCCCCGTTTAAGCCCCACCTATTGTCATCTCTAAGAATGAATGTCCAGCTTTGTACCAACGTTATGAGAAGATGGGAAAGTGATTCTCGGCTGACTGAATCATCAGCGAGCCATTAAGGCTCTTTTGTGGCCAAAAGTGTGGGCCATAAGCCCACATACCGACAAATATGGTAACTAAAGTTGCTTGAATATTAATTAGTCGTGAAGTTTTCTCTTGTGGATGTCCGCATAAGTCTTAGTGCACAAAATTGATTTTCAGGCCATAAATGCAGAAAGTGCCAAATTCGTTTAAAGGCCAGAGTGAATCTTGCACACCACATCTCCTGTGGACATCCGCAAGAGAAATAATTCTCTCTTATTACTGTGTTAGGTTTTCAAATACTAAATGATCCAATCTAATAACTTGTATAAGTGATAGGATCTTGTGGAGCAAATATGAGAAAAATAAATATAGAAAATAAGAAGTAACTGTTAGTGCCATAAGACTCCTCTTTTTGTACTTTGACACTTTTCAAAAGGGGAGTGTCCCTCACCAAAATGGTGAGAGATCAGGGGCGGATCCAGGATTTCTAATCTGGGGGGGCTGCACTTAAGTTACACTAAAAAAATAACAACATTGTCTCACCAAAACCTATAAAAAATAGCAACAATGTTCACCAAAAACTATCTATGTACTATCTTCATAATTCATTTTCTACAAGCATCATACCAAAAGAGTGATCATTTTTATTATACTACTCAAAATCAACAAAAAAATGTCTTCACAATAGATCTTGACAAGTACGACAAAAGACAAACAAAAGTTAAAACATGACACTAGTGAAATCTTGGCTTGTGTGGCTTCTTATCAAATTCATCTATTACCAACTCTATATCGACTTCATTAGCAAACTCTCTTTCGATGTAAATAACCATGCAATCCTTGAGAAACTCGTCATCCATCTTGTTACGGAGTCGTGTTTTGACAAGTTTCATAGCTGAGAATGCTCGTTCGGCAGTCGCCGTGGAAACAGGAAGAGTCAAGACAAGACGAATCAATCTATCAATCAAATGATAAATAGTTGACTTTTCTGTTTCAATTAAAGCTCGACATAACTCAGAAATGGTAGATAATTTCTGAAAACGGGGATGACGATGTACATCAAGCTTATAATGTTGCAATTGACTTCTCAAAATATGTATCTCTTGCTCCGTGAAGTCTTCACAATAAAACTTCTCAGCGAGCTTGCAAATATCATCAATATGAAAGTACTTAAAAGCATCTTTTAGGTCCAAAGCGCGCCGAACTAAGAGAAAGAAGCTCAATTGCCTCCTCAGAGAATCTACTCTTCAACTCCAGCAACTGGAATCTATTACAGCATTGAAAATATCAACGCGATAATGATGCTCAAGTGTAATACAATCATTCTGTTGGCAAGAACGGCGTGTACCAATCATATGACGAGAACTCATATCAGGAATATCAATGTCATGTTTTCTACAAAAAGAAATCACATCCTCAAGGAAGCTACCCCAACCTGTTTCTCTCAACTCTTGAAGAAGTTCATTCGTACTTGAGACTAAACTCATGGCATTTAGAATGTCTTGTGACTTTACTTACAAAGCTTTACATAGTATATTTGTGATTCCCATAGTCTTATGCAATAAATGAAACATAAAGACAAATTCAAAATTTCTCATAGCAACATAAGAACCCTTAGCTTCTCCACGCATAGTATTACTAGACCCATTCTTCATGATGCTTTCAAGAACCGTGCAAGTCGCATCATACATGTCAGACCCCGACCCAGGTTTGAATATTTAATTATGTTTTAACCGTGATTAGTGGATAAGTGGGGTTAGTGGACGATTAGCTTATTTTATTAAGCTAGATTAGAAGGTTTGATTAGCTTTATTAACCATTGTTAGCCTTTAACTTAAGTTTGACACGGGCCGGGGCGCCCGTGGATTGTGTGTGAAATTGTTGAGCTTGTTCTTGATGCTTGTAAAATCCCAACTTATGTGTATTTTGACTTGTTTCCTTTAGATCATCAACTTTCATGTTTTGGCCAACTTGATTTTGTGATCAGAAATCGCGTTTTTCGAGAAAAAGGGCAAAACTGACATTTCACACAAAACCTGTACCCAAATTTTAAAAATTCCAGAAATTGTCAAAAATATACTTTTTGGAAAGTAGAAATTTCGCCGATCATTTTTGTCTTCTTCGTCGTTTTCGTTCGGGGCCCCCAAGTACCGTTTCTAGGCTTGTGAAGATCGGGGCCCACAATGGCTTGCCTCTTAAGAAGAGAGCTCTTCTTCTCCTTCTTCATTCCATTCCAGCAACTCTTCTTGGCTAGGGCTTTTTTCTCTTCTCCCTTCTCACTCTCTCTCATCTGGAACTCTCACTTGGTGAGGTATCCTTGGAGGATTGATCTCCTCAAACTCTTCCTCCCTCTTCAAGCTTCCCAAAGATACCGTTCTTGAGGAGTTTGGGCTAAGAGAAGCCCCTTGTTCAAGCCTCTCTTCCTTATTTGGGTTCCTCAAGGTTAGCATTGGTTTCCTAAACTCTAGATCTTTGCTTTCCTCTCCATTTGGAGTGTTTTATTCCCATTTGCTAAGGTTTTCATTGAGGATTCACAAATGTTGACATTTTAGGGTTTCTTGGGAAAATTTTTGGGGTTTTTGTAGATTTGGAGCTTGAAACTCTAAGGCTTGGTTTAAGGAGTGATTTTGATCTTATCTTGGCTAAAGGCAAGTATATTCCAACACTAATGTGATGCTTTCCCTCATTTGGTTCTATTTCATTAATTTTCCCTTTTTGTGTTAATCTCCTTTAGTTTATGGTTTGTTTTGATTTAATGGACATTGTAATTGTTATCTTAATTTATGTTGTTGCTCTACCATGCATTAGAAGTTTGCTCTCAATTTGGTTTCTTGGAAAAATGGGTTTCATTGTGTTCAAATGGGTGTTCAAAGAAATGGATTCTTTTAAAAAGTGTTAAGTTTGTGTTAATTAGATAATTATGGATGATGGTTTAATGGTTTGTGGAGGTTGAGAAGAGGCCCAATATGTTGTAGGAGTGTGTATGGAAGAAGGGATTGAAAGGGGATTGAAATGATCAAGAAAGAAGAAGAAAAACAAGAAGGAAAAGGGGATTTCTGCACTCGGGCCGGACTGGGCAGGCCCAGTCCGCTCGAGCGACCCAGTGGGTCGCTCGAGCGGACCAGGCACTGTCTGGGTCCGCTCGAGCGACCCACTGGGCCGCTCGAGCGAGCCCAGCTCAGTCTGGGCTCGGGTCTGGGCCTGATTAAGGGACTGTTTAAGGGCTGGTTGATGGCCCAATTGGAGATTTGATGAGCCCATTTTCTAGGAGTCTTTTGGGCCTGTTTTAAGGTCAATTCTCGGGCTGTTTTGAGTCCTAATTGTTGGGCTATTTATGACATGAATTGTGGGCTACATTAGGGATTGTTTGGGCTTGTTTTCAATGGACTGTTGAGCTCGGATAAGGCCAGCTGTGGGCCTGATTAAAAAGGGATTTAAACCTACTCCTAAGGAAGACTTATTCTATATAATTTCAAGTCCACTTCGGACCTATGTCCAAGCTCAATTCAGCCCCGAACCCTCTCCTATAAGTGAAGCCCACTCAACCTTTTTCAAGCCTAGAATTCATGGTGAGAAGTGTCTTGGACTATGACCAATACCACTTAGGAAAACCCTTGAGTCTGAATGTACACTTAATCCCTTATGATTGTCAATGATCTTCGGGGGCACCAAACCACTTTCTTTTAACGACAATAAAGGGGTCAAATGTATATCGAGACTACCCGCTTAGTCGACCGAACCATCATACATTCTTTTGTATAAAAAGACTTTTGTTTTGGTTCTTTCTCCAATTCTTTTATTGTTTTGAAGTGGGTTACCCCCACATTTTAGAAATGATGAAACTACTCACTTGTTTTGCTTGGCTTTGCCCATATGCATTTGTTTGGAGTAGTTCTCTATCGACTTTGGAAATGTATCTTGTAAATAGAATTGCATTTCTTCGAGGTTTCGGATTTTCACTAAATTGGCACCACTAGGCTTAGGTCACCTTGTCGGACTGATCATCCGGCTTGGGGTCTTTATTTTGTTTGCCAGCTGCAGTTTGGATTCCGTTTGTACCGACCATGGCAACGGTAATTATCCGGTCCCACGAGTAGTGGCTACGGTTCTGTTTGATGACGACTATGTCGTTCCGGTCCCACGATTAGTGGCTACGGTTTGTCTGCTCCGGTTACTTCGGTAACAGGAGAATATAGCTTTATGTGGGTTGCCATTGTTTTTATGCATTGATATTCATCTCATGGCATTTATTTATGTTACTCATCATGACATTGGATTTGTAAACCATCGAGATGTATCTTTTATCTTTACTTCGACATTGTTATTAATCGTGATTTCATCGTAGCTCTTACTTATCATGTTTTATTTCGCTCTCATCTTATTATTATTGTAATTGCTTGCCAGACCGTCGTGTCTGACTCTCTTTTGTTTGGTGTCAGATGTCGAGCCCCTCGCGGTTGAGGCGCATTTCGAGGCGGAACCTATAGTTCCAGCGGAGGGCGAGTGGCGGCCCGATGACGTCGTTTAGACGTCGGGTTGCCTTGGAGTTGCGATCACATTTTGGGGATTTCATGATATTCATTTTGGGTTTTTGTTATGGCCATTGTTGGCTTATTTTCTTTTGGGGAAAAATTTGTAATTAATGCTTAACTTACTTTTGTATCAACGTTAAATTAACTTTGGGGCCTACAGTAAATGTTTCTCTTTTGATGCTAGTCTCTTGCGTTCTCATTTTTATACCTGTTTGTGAGACTTTTATGTTTGCTACAATGCTTCCGCGTAATTCATTTGTATGAAAGTGATTCTTATATATCACTATTGGATCGGATTCCGTGAATCCTTACCGCGGAAACCTGTGGGAAACTAGCGTGTGCGGGTGGAATTTTCCGGCCCGTCGCGCCGCGTCCCCGGATTAAGGCCTCGTTTAGCGGGACCTCGGTCCGGGGGCGTGACAGGCTTGGTATCAGAGCGAGAAATATTTGAGGCAATTAAAATTGGATTAGAAACATAAGGACGTGGCAAGGATTCGTTAGCATTACCGTTAGTTAGCATCGATTTGGGATTGGGAACGCTATATTATTATATATTGTTGTACTAACAAGTTGTTTTGCAGCAATATGCCTCCGCGTCGACCTCCGGCAGGTGCGAATGCATCAGGTAGCAATCATGATAGCGAGATTGAAAACCCGGTGACGGGTCAATTCCAACAACTCATGCAAATGTTAGTCGAACAACAGCAGCGAGCCAATGATAATCAAGCTCGATTTCAAGAACAAATGGCCAAGAAGGATGAGGAATTGACTCAAGTGCAAAGGCAACTGCTTGAAGTGTTGGGTAGAAGGCCGGAACCAGTAGCTAATGTGGAAGCGGTGCAGAATAGGGACTGAGATCCTAATATCCTATTTGAGAAGTTTAGAAAAAGGGGTCCTAAAGAGTTTACGGGTCAGGAAGAACCTTTGGCAGCGGATGATTGGTTGGCTCATACCGAGAACATCTTCGATATTTTTGTATGTACAGGCAGACAGCGGGTTCACTTAGCAGCATCCATGTTTACTGGGTTGGCAGACATTTGGTGGAAGACTGTCAAGGAAGGCTATCAGAATGTTGCAGATGGGATTGCTTGGGCCACTTTCAAGCAGCAGTTTAGTGAGAAATATGTCCCAGCACATATTAAGAAGCAAAAGGCAGCGGAGTTCCAGTTGCTTAAGCAAGAAGATATGACTGTCCTGGAATATCTTACCAAGTTTGAAAAGTTATCTCGCTATGCTCCAAAGTTGGTGGACACCGAGGAGAAAAAGATTACTAAGTTTATGGATGGGCTCAACCCCATTATTTTGAGAGATGCTTTGGGCGTGGTACCACCAACCACCTTTCAAGAGGCTATCAAAAGGGCCTACAGGTTTGAGGATATAAACAATCAGATTATTAAGGACAACCAAAGAAAGAGGCAGCAGTTTCAGAGTGGGCAGAAATCATACCAAGGAAAGAAGCAAAAGAAACAGCAAAATGCTCCAACTCAAGGCGGGTGTGAGCATTGTGGCAAGAATCACTCTTCTCAGCAGTGTTATCGACTTTCAGGTGCATGTTTTAAGTGTGGTAGCTCAGACCACCAAGTGAAGGATTGCCCGAACAATAGGAACCAGGGCAATAGGGCACCC
This sequence comes from Litsea cubeba, assembly GCA_012931725.1. Taxonomy (NCBI): domain Eukaryota; kingdom Viridiplantae; phylum Streptophyta; class Magnoliopsida; order Laurales; family Lauraceae; genus Litsea; species Litsea cubeba. The sequence goes on along the minus strand of CM022951.1, from coordinate 50,570,254 downwards.
CAGCAGCCGCCAAGGCAGGTCCCTCAGCAAAATCAACAAGTAGTTCAGAACCCACCGAGGCAGCAGCAGAACCAGCAGCCCCGTCAACAGCCTCAGAACCAGAATGCCCGTCCACAGCAGCAGAATAGGAATATGCAGCTTGGGAGGCCAAATCAGAATCAGAATAGACCTCGTCAGCAAGGCCGTCTCAATCATATCAATCAAGTGGATGCAGAAGCGGCGGGTGATGTTGTGGAAGGTAAACTTCTAATTTGTGATGTAGAAGCTAAAGTGTTGTTTGACCCGGGATCTACCCATTCTTTCTTATCCCTTGTGTTTGCTAAGAAGATTAGTGTACCTGTTAGGGAGTTAGAGTTTGTTTTGACTGTTACTACTCCGGTAGGGAAGCAAGTGGTGTGTAGTACTTTTTTACCCTGGTTGTTCAGTGAAGATAGGAGAAGTCATTTTCCCTGCAGACCTTATCACTTTAGTGATGCATGACTTCGATGTTATTCTAGGCATGGATTGGCTAGCGGGTCATCATGCCTCCATGGATTGTTATAGTAAGACCATCATGTTTAGGTTGGATGGGTCGTCCTCCGGAGTGAAGTTTCAGGGAGAGAAAAGGATTTCTCCAGTTAGGTTTATTTCAGCTCTTTCGGCAGCTAAATTGTTGAGATTAGGTTGTGAGGGATTTATCGCTTTTGTTTCCAAGGACGAACAATCCCTAGGGGTGGAGAATATTCCGATAGTGTGTGAGTTTCCCGATGTTTTTCCAGAAGAGATTCCAGGGTTACCACCTGTCAGAGAAGTTGAGTTTACAATAGAGTTGGTGCCAGGGACTGCTCCGATTTCCATTGCTCCTTATAGGATGGCTCCAGCGGAGTTAGGTGAATTGAAGTTGCAATTGCAAGAGTTGCTAGATAAGGGCTTTGTTAGGCCAAGTGTTTCCCCATGGGGAGCTCCAGTACTTTTTGTTAAGAAGAAAGATGGAAGTTTGAGGATGTGTATAGACTATAGGAAGTTGAATCAAGTGACCATTAAGAACAAGTACCCTCTGCCTAGGATAGACGAGTTGTTTGATCAGTTGCAAGGTGCAAAGTTTTTCTCGAAGATAGATTTGAGGTCCGGATACCATCAGTTGAGGGTTAGAGAATCAGACATCCCGAAGACAGCTTTTCGAACTAGATATGGGCACTACGAGTTTTTGGTGATGCCCTTTGGACTGACGAATGCACCAGCGGTATTCATGGCTCTCATGAACAAGATTTTTGCACCCTACCTAGATCAGTTCACTGTTGTTTTCATTGATGATATTCTAGTGTATTCCAAGTCAAGAGAAGATCATGAGCAGCATTTGAGGACTTCTTTGCAGTTGTTGAGAGATAACCAGTTGTACGCGAAGCTTGGGAAGTGTGAGTTTTGGCTAGAGCAAGTCTCTTTTGTTGGTCACATTATTTCTGAAGAAGGGCTAGCAGTTGACCCGTCAAAGATTGAAGCAGTTATCAATTGGGAGAGACCGAAGAACGTGACAGAGATTAGAAGTTTTCTGGGTTTGGCAGGTTATTATAGGAGATTTGTTCAAGGCTTTTCGTCTATCGCAGCACCATTGACTAGGTTAACCCGAAAGAATGTGCCGTTTGTGTGGTCAGAGAAATGTGAAGCTAGTTTTGAAGAGTTGAAGAAGAGGTTAACTTCAGCGCCTGTCCTCACTTTACCTTCGGGGAGTGGTGGTTTCGTTATCTATACGGATGCTTCAGGAGTAGGACTCGGTTGTGTGTTGATGCAAAATGGAAATGTGATTGCATATGGCTCGAGACAACTGAAGGAACATGAAAAGAAATATGCAACGCACGATTTGGAGTTAGCAGCCATAGTTTTCGCGTTGAAGATGTGGAGACACTACTTGTATGGAGAAAAGTTTGAAGTCCATTCGGATCACCGTAGTCTCCAGTACTTATTTTCTCAGAAAGAATTAAATATGAGGCAAAGAAGGTGGATGGAGTATATCAAGGACTACGATTTTCCGATTATCTATCATCCGGGGAAAGTTAACGTAGTGGCAGATGCGTTGAGTAGGAAATCAGTTTGTTTGGCCAGTTTGCACGGGTTTTGCAATTTTCAGCAATTTGAGGATTTGGGAGTAGAGTTCGAACCTTTGAGAGAAGGAGTTGTGTTGGCAAATATGACAGTGTCCGAGCCAGTCTTCATTCAGAAAATTAAGGACAATCAGATGCAAGATCCAGACTTAGCTAAAATTGTGGAGCATATCTCAGAAAGGCCAGATTTTCAGATGTTGGATGGAGTTTTGTACTTCCGTGGCAGACTTTGTGTTCCTAAAGTAGACAATTTGAAAGATGACATTATGGTAGAGGCTCATAATACGAGGTACTCAATGCACCCAGGGAGTACGAAGATGTACCAAAATTTGAAGAGTCGTTTTTGGTGGAACAATATGAAGAGAGAGATAGCAGCCTTTGTGTCTAAATGCATGACTTGTCAATTAGTGAAGGCAGAACATCAGAAACCACCTGGTTTTTTGCAACCGTTAGAAATCCCAGAGTGGAAATGGGAGCACCTGACAATGGACTTTGTATCAGGTTTACCGAATACAAGCAAGGGGAACAATGCCATTTGGATCATAGTGGATCGGTTAACGAAGTCAGCGCACTTTATTCCTTTGAAGACCGGTAAGAAGATGCACATGTTGGCTTTAGCGCAAGCTTTTGTAAAGGAGATCGTTAGTCGTCATGGTCAGCCGGTTTCCATCACTTCAGATCGGGATAGTAGATTTGTTTCGAGGTTTTGGAAGACTTTGCATGAATCGATGGGAACGAAGCTTCAATTCAGTACAGCGTACCACCCGCAGACGGATGGTCAGTCGGAAAGGACTATTCAGACCCTCGAGGACATGCTTAGGGCTTGTGTCCTTGATTTCAAGAATCAGTGGGACGAGAATCTACCGCTTTGTGAATTTGCCTATAACAATAGTTACCATTCCAGCATAGGAATGGCCCCTTTTGAAGCGCTCTATGGCAGGAAGTGTAGAACCCCCGTGTGTTGGGAAGAAGTCGGAGAACGCAGTTTTCATGGTCCATCTTTAGTTGAGGAAACAAGTGATAAAGTCAGAATTATCCATGAGAGATTGAAGATTGCGAGGAGCCGACAGAAGAGCTATGCCGATGTTCGAAGAAAGGATCTCCAATTCCAAGTTGGAGACAAGGTATTCTTGAAGGTATCTCCGGTCAGAGGGACACTGAGATTTGGGCAGAAGGGCAAATTGTCTAAGAGATTTATTGGTCCGTATGAGATCTTGAGTCGAATTGGGGAAGTGGCGTACAGATTAGCTTTGCCTCTAGAACTGTCGGGTGTGCACAACGTGTTTCATGTGTCAATGTTAAGGAAGTATGTTTCAGACCCTTCGCACGTGCTACAACATGAGCCGTTGGATGTCAGAGAGGATGCCACATACATCGAAAAACCGGCAGAGATTATTGACACTAAAGAGCAAGAACTGAGGAATAGGACAATTCAGTGGGTAAAGATTCGTTGGGAGAACCATGGACCAGAAGAAGCTACTTGGGAGCTTCGTGAGCAAGTTCAAAAGAAGTACCCTCAGCTATTCCCGGAGGTTAGTGATCATTTGGAGGACCAAATGTGATTCTTAGGGGTGGAGGATGTCAGACCCCGACCCAGGTTTGAATATTTAATTATGTTTTAACCGTGATTAGTGGATAAGTGGGGTTAGTGGACGATTAGCTTATTTTATTAAGCTAGATTAGAAGGTTTGATTAGCTTTATTAACCATTGTTAGCCTTTAACTTAAGTTTGACACGGGCCGGGGCGCCCGTGGATTGTGTGTGAAATTGTTGAGCTTGTTCTTGATGCTTGTAAAATCCCAACTTATGTGTATTTTGACTTGTTTCCTTTAGATCATCAACTTTCATGTTTTGGCCAACTTGATTTTGTGATCAGAAATCACGTTTTTCGAGAAAAAGGGCAAAATTGACATTTCACACAAAACCTGTACCCAAATTTCGAAAATTCCAGAAATTGCCAAAAATATACTTTTTGGAAAGTAGAAATCTCGCCGATCATTTTTGTCTTCTTCGTCGTTTTCGTTCGGGGCCCGCAAGTACCGTTTCTAGGCTTGTGAAGATCGGGGCCCACAATGGCTTGCCTCTTAAGAAGAGAGCTCTTCTTCTCCTTCTTCATTCCATTCCAGCAACTCTTCTTGGCTAGGGCTTTTTTCTCTTCTCCCTTCTCACTATCTCTCATCTGGAACTCTCACTTGGTGAGGTATCCTTGGAGGATTGATCTCCTCAAACTCTTCCTCCCTCTTCAAGCTTCCCAAAGATACCGTTCTTGAGGAGTTTGGGCTAAGAGAAGCCCCTTGTTCAAGCCTCTCTTCCTTATTTGGGTTCCTCAAGGTTAGCATTGGTTTCCTAAACTCTAGATCTTTGCTTTCCTCTCCATTTGGAGTGTTTTATTCCCATTTGCTAAGGTTTTCATTGAGGATTCACAAATGTTGACATTTTAGGGTTTCTTGGGAAAATTTTTGGGGTTTTTGTAGATTTGGAGCTTGAAGCTCTAAGGCTTGGTTTAAGGAGTGATTTTGATCTTATCTTGGCTAAAGGCAAGTATATTCCAACACTAATGTGATGCTTTCCCTCATTTGGTTCTATTTCATGAATTTTCCCTTTTTGTGTTAATCTCCTTTAGTTTATGGTTTGTTTTGATTTAATGGACATTGTAATTGTTATCTTAATTTATGTTGTTGCTCTACCATGCATTAGAAGTTTGCTCTCAATTTGGTTTCTTGGAAAAATGGGTTTCATTGTGTTCAAATGGGTGTTCAAAGAAATGGATTCTTTTAAAAAGTGTTAAGTTTGTGTTAATTAGATAATTATGGATGATGGTTTAATGGTTTGTGGAGGTTGAGAAGAGGCCCAATATGTTGTAGGAGTGTGTATGGAAGAAGGGATTGAAAGGGGATTGAAATGATCAAGAAAGAAGAAGAAAAACAAGAAGGAAAATGGGATTTCTGCACTCGGGCCGGACTGGGCAGGCCCAGTCCGCTCGAGCGACCCAGTGGGTCGCTCGAGCGGACCAGGCACTGTCTGGGTCCGCTCGAGCGACCCACTGGGCCGCTCGAGCGACCCAGCTACTGTCTGGGTCCGCTCGAGCGAGCCCAGCTCAGTCTGGGCTCGGGTCTGGGCCTGATTAAGGGACTAATTAAGGGTTGGTTGATGGCCCAATTGGAGATTTGATGAGCCCATTTTCTAGGAGTCTTTTGGGCCTGTTTTAAGGTCAATTCTCGGGCTGTTTTGAGTCCTAATTGTTGGGCTATTTATGACATGAATTGTGGGCTACATTAGGGATTGTTTGGGCTTGTTTTCAATGGACTGTTGAGCTCGGATAAGGCCAGCTGTGGGCCTGATTAAAAAGGGATTTAAACCTACTCCTAAGGAAGACTTATTCTATATAATTTCAAGTTCACTTCGGACCTATGTCCAAGCTCAATTCAGCCCCGAACCCTCTCCTATAAGTGAAGCCCACTCAACCTTTTTCAAGCCTAGAATTCATGGTGAGAAGTGTCTTGGACTATGACCAATACCACTTAGGAAAACCCTTGAGTCTGAATGTACACTTAATCCCTTATGATTGTCAATGATCTTCGGGGGCACCAAACCACTTTCTTTTAACGACAATAAAGGGGTCAAATGTATATCGAGACTACCCGCTTAGTCGACCGAACCATCATACATTCTTTTGTATAAAAAGACTTTTGTTTTGGTTCTTTCTCCAATTCTTTTATTGTTTTGAAGTGGGTTACCCCCACATTTTAGAAATGATGAAACTACTCACTTGTTTTGCTTGGCTTTGCCCATATGCATTTGTTTGGAGTAGTTTCTCTATCGACTTTGGAAATGTATCTTGTAAATAGAATTGCATTTCTTCGAGGTTTCGGATTTTCACTAAATTGGCACCACTAGGCTTAGGTCACCTTGTCGGACTGATCATCCGGCTTGGGGTCTTTATTTTGTTTGCCAGCTGCAGTTTGGATTCCGTTTGTACCGACCATGGCAACGGTAATTATCCGGTCCCACGAGTAGTGGCTACGGTTCTGTTTGATGACGACTATGTCGTTCCGGTCCCACGATTAGTGGCTACGGTTTGTCTGCTCCGGTTACTTCGGTAACAGGAGAATATAGCTTTATGTGGGTTGCCATTGTTTTTATGCATTGATATTCATCTCATGGCATTTATTTATGTTACTCATCATGACATTGGATTTGTAAACCATCGAGATGTATCTTTTATCTTTACTTCGACATTGTTATTAATCGTGATTTCATCGTAGCTCTTACTTATCATGTTTTATTTCGCTCTCATCTTATTATTGTTGTAATTGCTTGCCAGACCGTCGTGTCTGACTCTCTTTTGTTTGGTGTCAGATGTCGAGCCCCTCGCGGTTGAGGCGCATTTCGAGGCGGAACCTATAGTTCCAGCGGAGGGCGAGTGGCGGCCCGATGACGTCGTTTAGACGTCGGGTTGCCTTGGAGTTGCGATCACATTTTGGGGATTTCATGATATTCATTTTGGGTTTTTGTTATGGCCATTGTTGGCTTATTTTCTTTTGGGGAAAAATTTGTAATTAATGCTTAACTTACTTTTGTATCACGTTAAATTAACTTTGGGGCCTACAGTAAATGTTTCTCTTTTGATGCTAGTCTCTTGCGTTCTCATTTTTATACCCGTTTGTGAGACTTTTATGTTTGCTACAATGCTTCCGCGTAATTCATTTGTATGAAAGTGATTCTTATATATCACTATTGGATCGGATTCCGTGAATCCTTACCGCGGAAACCTGTGGGAAACTAGCGTGTGCGGGCGGAATTTTCCGGCCCGTCGCGCCGCGTCCCCGGATTAAGGCCTCGTTTAGCGGGACCTCGGTCCGGGGGCGTGACAATACATCTCTATCAAGCTACAAACAGATTCATAGTGAGAGCTCCATCGAGTATCTCCAGCTCGCTGCAATGTGCGAACTTGATTAGCACCCCGTCCACTATCAAGCACACCACTTGCCAACAAATTATCGATTTCTATTTTTCAAGCTTTCAACTCTTTCTTCCGCTTAGGCGTAACATGGAGATTAACAATGGATGCCAACTTCGAAAAGAATAACCAAACATCTGGCACATCTTTAGAAGCTGCAACTAATGCAAGTTATAGTCGATGCGCAAAACAATGCACATAATATGCATAAGGACACTCCTTAAGAAATAGTGCTTTTAATCCATTCCATTGAAAACGCATATTACTAGCACCATCATAACCCTGGCCTCTCATTTTTCCAATAAGCAAATTCTTGTGAACAAGAACATTGGAAATCTCTTCTTTCAAGGTTAACGCAGAAGTGTCTTCAACACCAACAATAGCAAAAAACCTTTCTTTAACAAAACCACCACGATCAATAAATCGTAGAATAATGGCCATTTGTTCTCTATGTGAATTATCTTGTGCTTCATCCACAAGGATACAAAACTTTGCATCACCAATATCTTCCTGTATTTTCTTTCTCACATTTTCGGCAAATATATGCAAAAGTGTTTTCTGAATACCATGTGAGGTATACTTGGTATTTCCTGGACAATCACCTACTATTTCGGCAACTTTCTTGTTCAACATTTTTGAAAACTCGAACATTGCAATGAAGTTTCCACAATTCTTTGATTTCTTTGATTCATCATGTCCTCTAAAAGGAAACCCTTGTAATGCAAGCATCCGAATACATTGAATAACATTTCGGAAAAGCAACCGATTATTTCCAATTGCTTCTTTAGAAAGTGTATTGAAAACACTATCTATATGTCGAGAAGGTTTCATTAGATTCTCACAATACATTGTCACCGACCTATGTGGAGAACAAAGACCACCTTCATGTTTCAAAAAAGGACACTTCTTCCCATTGTTAACCTTCTTCCAATTCTGAAACCCATCAATGGTAAATACCGGATGCTTCGGAGGATTTGTTTCAAAGAGAAAGCAATAAAAACAATATGCTCTATCCTTGTGGAGTGAATATTCTAGCCAAGGGAATAATTTGTACCAATTAGCATTGAACTGCCAGCCTTGCTTTTTAAATATGATCACCGGATAATCTTTTTCTTTCTCATGAGTAGGTCGACAAGGTCCCATTCTAAGATAAGCTACCCGAACTTCATCATGTTTGTTAAGCGGGTATCATATATAGCAATGCGTTTACCCGGATCACATTCAAATGAAGAATTGACATCAACTTCCATAGGTGCAACTTCTTGAGCTTTGGAAGAATGTGCAACTACGACTCTTTGGACTCGAGAAGAAGGTTCAACTCCTTCAATTTCAACAACTTGAACTTTGGTAGGACGTCGCTCATCCTCATCAAGCTTTGAAATATCAGGAATAGATGTGGAAGTTTTGCCACTTTCAGATTTATCATCTTTTCTCTTATAGAACGATAGAAGAGTTATTAATTTTTGGGCGCTTGATGATGCGACATTATTACCTAAGATAGTAAATAATCATCAATATACAATACATTATACATAAGATAACCGGTTTTACTTTTTTTTCCCCTGATTTTTTTTATTTCTTTTCTTTTCATTTTCAGCTCACAATGAAGTTTTATCAAAGCTATAAGAATTACTGTCTGCTGCAACAATGGTAAGGTAATTCCTCTGATAATTTATTAGAGAGGAAATAACAGGATTTAAACACATGCTTGCAAGCCAAGACTACAAGTTGTGAAAGTAATAGTGACAAGGCCAATATAAAATTCAAGCAACCAAGTAGGAAAAACATGCAAAATTTCACACTGGGACCTAAAACCTTTTATTGAGTCTCAAGTAATAACCTCTCTACTCCAAGATTCCAATACACAAGCTACAAAAGATTGTTTAAAAAGAAAGGAGAAGGTCCACCTATGACCTATTGACAAGGAATAACTTTTTTTTCTTTGGTTTATTGAAGAAGTAACAATGATATATATTAAAATGAGAAATTAGTACAACGAAGAGCACTAAAACACAGGGACAAATTAATGCTGGCATAAAAGATATGCTGGGAAACTAAAAAATCACAGAAGCTTTACATTTACTCGTTTAAAGGAAGACAATACCCTCAATCCCTCATGATACTCTTGTGACAGAGACCCCCAAGAAACAGCGACGTTTTTGTTTTTTGCTAATTTTTCAAAATCATGATCACCATGAAAAGTTTCATCATTGCTTGGAAAGCACAAAATGCTCTGGGCATCTTTCTTCTCTACTGAGAAATTCACTTAAATCTGAGTCCCTCTCTCAAAACATTGAAAAAGATTTAGGGGTTCCTGATTTCTAGATTGGTCTACTCAAATAATCAGACAAGAGTGTGCAAATAATAAAAACTATGCAGCGGAAATAAAACTCAAGCACACACCACAAGGACACCAAATTTTAGGTGGAATACCCTAACTGGGTAAAAAACCACCGATCCAACCTGGATCAATAATCAAGTACTATGAATCTCGCAATTACAAGAAACTCAGATTTCCTCCCCAGATATCCCCTACCTAAGGACTGAAGTTACCTTGTGTCGCTTCACGCTTCAACGACTTCACACCGCTGATTGCAACAGACTCAATCCAGCACTTGACTCCTCAAATCTTCTACGCAAGAAGACAATCTTCTACAAAGGATGCAGAAGAACAGGCTCTAGAGAACTTGTCAGCACAACTTCTTAATAAATCTCTAGAAAAGAATTCTCTCAATCAAATCTCTAACTCAGCACTTTGAGAGGTGAGGTGTATCTTTGGAATAGCCCTTGAGTCCTTTAAATAGCCCTTGGTTCGTGCTTAATATTCCCTAATTTGATTAGGATTAAAACCATCAGTTTGAGCACTATTAGAAAAGTAATTTCCACTTTTTCCGGACTCCCTGCACCCTGTCCGCTCGAGCGGACCCTTCATCCGCTCGAGCGGATGAGGTTCTGTAACATGCCGTGTTCTTGAGCCAACATGTTGTGTTATGCCACTCCATTAAATTCCATATGATGTCATCAAAAGACTTTTTGAGATGGACATACGAATTGCAACTCTCTTGTAGACTATTTGCTTTGTCAAGATGATGTCATCAAGCCAAAAGAAGATATGGCACATACGAATTGCAACTTTCTTGTAGACTATTTGCTTTGTCAAAATGATGTCATCAAGTCAAAAGAAGATATGATTTGACACATGTAATGATGCCTCATATGGTAGTCCTCATGTGTTTATGAAATGGAACCCAATGGCACAAGTCCTAATAAATCTCTATTTAGCAGTCCATTTTAGTCTTCCATCTTCAGAGTCCTTTACTAAATAAAACATACAATTCAAAGACCCAGAGTTTTGTCCAACCCATGAATTTAGCCAACACTCAAAATCCTAACAATCTCCCCCTTTGGCAATTCATGGACAAAACTCCCTAATACAAAAAGATCTACCAAAAAGAAACCCAAAATACATTGAATTAAAAAATGGCAATCAGCGCATGTGGATCTTCAATGTCTCTGACTCTTCTGAACTTCTTGTTCTCCCCCTTGATCTGTCATTCTCCCCCTTTTTGTCCATAATTGACAAAGCTAAAGATAAGAATAGCAGCTTTCTTGTCAATTAGGATTAATAGCTCCCCCTCAATTGCAACTCCCCCTGAATGTATCTTCATAGCAGCACTGGGGGTGGGAGCTTGATCTCATTGATCAGGGCTTTTTATATGTAGTCACCCACACTTGTGTATTTTGTTTTTCCAGCATAGTGTGAGTAAACTCATTAGGCAAATCAGATTTTCTAACCCAAATTGGAGTCGTCTTGGGTGGAGAAAGATTCTTCCGCCATTGCTTGGTTTTTGGTAGACTATGCAACTTCTTGCAATGGGGACGAATGTGTCCTTTCTTTCCACAATGGTGACAAGTGGATGTGTGTGCAGTGCGTGACACATTCTTTTTCTTAATACTACTCGACACATTATGTATATGTGCAGTATGTGGAGTAGCATGTGCAGTACTTGAAACAAAAATTGTTTTACCTTTAACATTTGAAGTGGATGCACCATGATCATAACCGAGACCGATTCTGTCAAACTGAGACTTCTGACTGCACAAGATATTTGTAAGAGTTTTCGAACCAGTGTTCATCTTGTGTAGAGAAGCTTTTGTTACTTCTAGCTCGGACAAAGTGATCTTTAGTCTTCCTTGCAGATCTTGATTTTCAGCTTTCAGTGTCACTGTCTCATTCTGCAGATCTGCTACTTCTTTTTCAGCTTTTTGCAATTTTTGACCATCAGTAGTCAAAGTTTCAGTCAAACAGTTTTTCTGGCTTTTCAAGAGATGAACATGTTTAAGCGCTTGTTCTAATTCAATTTTCAATGCAGAATTTTCTTCTTGAGCAGCCTTAAACTTGATAGTGACCTTGTTAGCAAATTTAGTCATCTTGACGCAATCAGCATATGTAGCATGGTACAATTCTTCAAAATCTTTCTCTTGATCTGACATCTCATCATCATTATCAGTATCATTGTCAGACACAGACGCAGCCAGGAACGCCATAAACTTTTCCTTCCTTTTATCTGAAGGATCGTTTTCAAAATTGCTTTCTTCTTCCTTTTCTTCTTCAGAAGATTTTTCATCCCAAATTGTGTTGAGAACCTTTTGCTTTGTACTCTTTTTCTTGTTAGCACATTCATTAGCATAATGACCATAGCCTTGGCACTCGAAACACTTTGTTCCTTTGGCAGAGTCTTTCTTCCCAGATTTTAAATGCTTCCAATTCGCCTTTTTTGACTTCATGTATTTTTTGAAACACTTCATAAACTCAGCCATATTATCTTCATCTTCAGATTCAGAATCAGATTCAATTTTCTTTTCAGGCTTCTTTCTTGACTCTGAGATGGCTTTCAAAGCAATACCCTTCTCTTTTGATTTTCCTTTATTCAATCGGTTTGCTTCAAAGGTTTGAAGATTTCCAACTAGCTGGTTGATCTTGAGGGTATCAAGATTCTTGTTTTCTTCAATAGCATCAACTTTAGAATCGAACCTCGAAGGTAGAGACCTCAGAATTTTCTTGACAATCTTGTTTTCTTGAATTTCCTCACCCAGATTGAAAACAGAATTGACAATATCATTCAATTTTGCATAAAATTCATCAAAAGTCTCATCTTCTTCCATCACGATGGTCTCAAATTCTTTAGTTAGCCTTTGCAATTTTGCTTGCTTCACCGTGTTTGTACCCTCATAAATCGTCTGTAAGACTTCACATGCTTCTTTTGCGGTTTTGCAAGTGGAAATCCTACGGAACTCTTCAGCAGACACTCCATTGTATATACTATTCATTGCCTTGTTATTACAATTGGAGGCACGCTTCTCATCCTTAGTCCATTCAGCTTTAGGTTTAGGAACAGTTTGTCCACTAACCACTATCGTTGGTATGGAGTAGCCATCCTCAACAATATCCCACACATCATCATCAATGGACTTAAGAAATCCAATCATCATTTGCTTCCAATATGCATAATTAGAACCATCAAACAAAGGAGGCTTGGTAGTTGATGTCCCTTCTCTATTGAGCACCATTCTAGAAATCTTTATAGATCAAACACAATAACTTAGTGCAACCCGCTCTGATACCAATTGAAAAAATATTTAGGGGTTCCCGATTTCTAGATTGGTCTACTCAAATAATCAGACAAGAGTGTGCAAATAATAAAAACTATGCAGCGGAAATAAAACTCAAGCACACACCACAAGGACACCAAATTTTAGGTGGAATACCCTAACTGGGTAAAAAAACCACCGATCCAACCTGGATCAATAATCAAGTACTATGAATCTCGCAATTACAAGAAACTCAGATTTCCTCCCCAGATATCCCCTACCTAAGGACTGAAGTTACCTTGTGTCGCTTCACGCTTCAACGACTTCACACCGCTGATTGCAACAGACTCAATCCAGCACTTAACTCCTCAAATCTTCTACGCAAGAAGACAATCTTCTACAAAGGATGCAGAAAAACAGGCTCTAGAGAACTTGTCAGCACAACTTCTTAATAAATCTCTAGAAAAGAATTCTCTCAATCAAATCTCTAACTCAGCACTTTGAGAGGTGAGGTGTATCTTTGGAATAGCCCTTGAGTCCTTTAAATAGCCCTTGGTTCATGCTTAATATTCTCTAATTTGATTAGGATTAAAACCATCAGTTTGAGCACTATTAGAAAAGTGATTTCCACTTTTTCCGGACTCCCTGCACCCTGTCCGCTCGAGCGGACCCTTCATCCGCTCGAGCGGATGAGGTTCTGTAACATGCCGTGTTCTTGAGCCAACATGTTGTGTTCTGCCACTCCATTAAATTCCATATGATGTCATCAAAAGACTTTTTGAGATGGACATACGAATTGCAACTCTCTTGTAGACTATTTGCTTTGTCAAGATGATGTCATCAAGCCAAAAGAAGATATGGCACATACGAATTGCAACTTTCTTGTAGACTATTTGCTTTGTCAAGATGATGTCATCAAGTCAAAAGAAGATATGATTTGACACATGTAATGATGCCTCATATGGTAGTCCTCATGTGTTTATGAAATGGAACCCAATGGCACAAGTCCTAATAAATCTCTATTAAGCAGTCCATTTTAGTCTTCCATCTTCAGAGTCCTTTACTAAATAAAACATACAACTCAAAGACCCAGAGTTTTGTCCAACCCATGAATTTAGCCAACACTCAAAATCCTAACAAACATTTCCAGTTTTCATACAAAAGAAAAGGAATACCCATCTCTTTCTAATTGAATAGAATGCAAGAAACCTGTGGGCCATGCTTGTTACTACAAATGAACAAACCCATAAAATAAAAACACCCCAAATCTATTTCAGAAAACCATAAAAGAAAAAAAAAACCAGAAAATCTGAAAATGAACAAACCCATGTAATAAAAACACCCCAAATTCGTACCTGAGATCTGGAGTTTGAGAGATGGTCGCTGGAGAGAGTCGCCAGCAACAAGAGTTCGCAAATCAGCTATGGAGCGACGGAGGCAGCGGGCAGCCTCAAATGGGTGAAATCTGAAATGGGTGGGACTGAGAGAGTGAACGGTAACAGAGAGAGAGACAGATAAAAAAAATGATTTTGACTTTTGAACTTTTGAGTTATGACTTGAGTAGTTGAGTTAGCTTTTTTTTTTAAAAAAAATTCATCCTTGGCTCAGTTGGCTACTTGGCTGGGCACTTGGCCTTGGGAAACTGGATTTTTTTTTTTTGGCTGAAATCTTGGGTGGGCTGCAGCCCACCCCCCCCCCCCCCCCTCTTCATCCGCCCCTGTGAGAGATAGATGCACTTGAATATTTTCCACCGGAAAAGATAAGGTATGACAATTTTCTCCGAATCAAAAAAGAAAACCCATTACTAAACCTATCGCTAATGGGAGTAGGTCCCCGTTTAAGCCCCACCTATTGTCATCTCTAAGAATGAATGTCCAGCTTTGTACCAATGTTATGAGAAGATGGGAAAGTGATTCTCGGCTGACTGAATCATCAGCAAGCCATTAAGGCTCTTTTGTGGCCATAAGTGTGGGCCACAAGCCCACATACCAACAAATATGGTAAGTAAAGTTGCTTGAATATTAATTAGTTGTGAAGTTTTCTCTTGTGGATGTCCACATAAGTCTTGGTGCACAAAATTGATTTTCAGGCCATGAATGTAGAAAGTGCCACATTCGTTTAAAGGCCAGAGTGAATCTTGCACACCACATCTCCTGTGGACATCCGCAAGAGAAATTCTCTCTTATTACTGTGTTAGGTTTTCAAATACTAAATGATCCAATCTAATAACTTGTATAAGTGATAGGATCTTGTGGAACAAATATGAGAAAAATAAATTTAGAAAATAAGAAGTAACTGTTAGTGCCATAATCATATATGCACTATCCTTGGGGTTGTCAATTCTGTGCCAAATCCAAGACCTTGCCTCTAGAAGCGTCGGATTTGAAGATCAAGGTCAAAGGCGAAGACTCAAGTCTTGGAAGGCCCAGATTTTATCAATGAAGAGTCTCTAATTAGTGCCAACCTATTTAGGTAAGATGGACCATAATCAAACCAAGAAAAGTCCCCTAGGACCCTTAGATCAAACGGTTTATTCAATATGGTTAAATTGGCTCAATTATGAAAGTAGGGATACGACTAACTGTGAGCCTTATGGGGTCAGCTCATGGTCGCTTTTCCAATAGCTAACCTTGAACATGATTTGATCTACAATCAGCTTACAGTTACCTTACGGTTTACTTCACGGCTAGCTGTAAGTCCCCTACGGCCCACCATGAAGCTAGCCTTAGTTTTTACTTTAATCAAACTAGCTGTTGTAGGTTTGGCGGTTAACCATAAAACGGCTGAAGGCTAATCGTGGACTAACCATTAGAGAGAGTTCTATATATACATGGGCTCATTCCAGTGGCCACAACTTTTGAGATTTTGAGACCTTCTTTCCAATACAGTGTGCCCAATAAGTAATTCCATATTAGAGCTCCCAAAACCCAATTCCACTCACACTTAGGCTTCTAATAGGCATAATTAAAAGCATTCAAAGCTCTAGGTAAGTGTAACTAGAGGAATCACCTTTCTAGGAAAAATCTTGAGCTATCTAAGTTAGATTTCCATATTCACTAGATTCGGACTCCTAAATTCTCTTGGTTGAGCACTCATTGGAGCATCATCAACACCAAGGGAGGAGCAAGCAAGGAGTCAAAGCTTAGAGCTAAGGTTCAAGCATCAAATAGCACTCTCAAGACTAGTTCAAGAGGTGTGATCGAATGCCGTATTGAAAAAACTGGTTGTGTATGTGTACATATATAGTGACCTCAAATAGTGGAACCAAGAGTGTTGAAGCTCTTGAGAGTGGATGTATGTCAAGGGACCGAACCACTATAAAATTTTTGTGTCTCTATCTCTCTATGGTTCATTTTCATATTTAAATTTTGAGATACGTACTCGTGGTTTTCACACATTTGTAAAATTGACACACACCCTACTTGTGCTATATTTCATTGAACAAATTGGAATATCATCGGTTGATTAGCACATACAATTACGCAATACTTCACATTTGATTACTTGATAGCCATTCTTAATAGTCATAAATTATTGTGTATTTCAAATATATTTGTGATTGTGCTAAATGGGATTAATTGAATTAATTAAGTTAAAATTTTCAAATAGTCCTAATCAGCCCCTCTCTAGGACTCGCATAAGTCTAGCTGGCGTTTTCAGTAACCACCAACAGCAAGAACACAAGCATATGCTTAGTTCACCTGGGTTTCAAGCATCAATGTTGGATTGTATTTTAGTTTTCTTAAAAAGGACACATATGAGCCTTATTAGTGATATGTATGGCCATGTTGGTTTGGTTTAAAAAATGGGCAAAAAGAATTTGATAATCGGAAACATATTTAAAAATAAAGAAATTGGGAATTCTTGATTTTGTACCTTTTAGAGATTAGGTACCCTATGCTTTATGCATTTCAATAGGTACACTAGGTCAGCCAAACACAAAATTTATAGTGTGCTGCCCACCTAGGTACAGGACAATCAAAGGAGACGGGGGATTAATTGGTTTGCATGTGGTTTAGGGGTTTTTCAATATTAGTCCCAATCAAATGATCTTCGTCCTTTTAATTCCTCAAAGTTAATGATTATATATTGTGCAAATATCATGATGACATTTAATAATACTAATTAATTCTCACATCCATATCGAATGCCAACAGCCTAAATGCGAGGGCTCCCCGCCCTTGCTCTCATAATACCGTGAGAATAACTCTCACAAAAGCATCTCCATATATATAAAACGGGTTCCAATGCACAATTGATTGCTCAATCTCATTCTCAGTTTCGACTCTATGTCAACTTTATCATCTCAAATTATAGAAGTGACCTACACTATTCAGATTCCTTGAGCTTAGCAATATAATAAAGCTTCTTTTTCTAATTCAATTTTGAGAACAAAAGTCTCTCAGAATTTGAACTCGCCATCTAATCAATTTGAACAATTCTTAAAATTCAAAGTAGTTCTTAACAATTTGAACTCTCATTCATTACAGGTCTCTCCTATCACATTTTTTTTTCTTTTTTCTATGTTGTATATATGGAAGCAAGTCTCATAAAGTCCTCTTCTTGCATCTTCTCTCTTCGAGCAACATTTGGATTCTTTTTTAAATAAAATCATTTAAACATTGGTGCTGATAATATTTTAATTATAATCAAGTGATCATAAATTAATTATATTTTTCAAATGTACCTCCTATGACTATTTTCTTTCTTATCGATATCCATGCTCGTGCTTTTACTACATGTGATCAAGCTAGTTATAACATGAGCATTCTATATTCAATTTTGTTCATATTCCTTTAATTTTAACTTTTTTAAGGAATCTTGGTAAGTTTGAACTTATGACCTCTTGCCTTCATAAATATATAAACGTAACCACACCATACAATATTTTTACGTAATAATTTATTTAAAATATATAAAAATAGTTATACCAAAGCAAGGACCCCTAGCCACATGGGGTCTTATGATTCTTTTTGAACATTGATGATTTTATTCACGATATATTCATAAAACTAATTATATTTTTAGAATGTTGACCCCTATTAACACTGTTATTACTATTTTTTCTCTTTTTCATTCTTATGTGTAATTGTAGTTGTCATTCACTTTTTTTTTATAATAAATGATATATTATTAATTGTGAAGTTGTCATTTACTTATAGTTTAATTATATAAATTTTTAATTTTTTAATATATGAGAATTTAATTTATAGTAATCTTTGTTTATATTATTTATTTATTTTTTACAAATAATATTATTGATAGGCATGCTTGTATGGGCTTAGCACAGGTTAATGTGCTAGTGTGTGTGTGTGTATATATATATATATATATATTAGTAGTGTGAAACTAGGGCCAGTGCCGATTCAAAAGGGCTATGTGTTAGTGCATGAACTTGACTTACTTGGTCGAACCCTTGTTTGTGAAAATAGGACTAATGAAAGAGATGTGTTGGTGAGTTAAAGGACAACAAATTCTTTTTACAAATGTAATACATGATTAAGTGGTTCATCACCTAACAAGGCCGGAGGTGGTCTTGTATTAAAGTCTTTATTTTTTTTGGTAAAATTGTATTAAAGTCTTAACATGCTTTGTCTTAACCAGGGGCGGAACCAGGATTTCATCTCAGGGGGGAACCAAAACTTGAATAAATTTTTATTTCACCAATTATTATAACTATCATATTTTTAAGTTTTCTTTCGACATAGTTGTAAGTTCAAGCATGAAAAATATATTACGATTCAAGACTAAATTTTACATGAAAATTAAAACCAATATATATTCAACCTTAACAAAATATAAGTAAAGAAAAGTCGTAAAACAATTATTTCTTAGTACATTTCAACTCAATTATCTATCAAAATGGAACTCGACATTCTTTCAAATCTCGAAACTCTTCTATGAATGATTATGTGCTAAGCTTCTCAGCAATTTCTTTTTCAATGTACACAACCAAAGAGTCAGAGAGAAAATCATCCTCCATTTTGCTGCGAAGCCTGGTTTTGACAATACTCATGGCTGAAAATGATCGTTCAGTAGTTGCAGTAGAAACTGGAAGAGTAAGCACAAGTTCAATCACTCTAAAAATAAGTTGGTAGACTATTGATCTTCTAGTATTTACCAACCATTGATACAGATCATAAATAGTTGACAATTTTTTAAAGTCTGAATGTCGAACTACATTATACTCATAATGGTGAAGTTGCATTCTCAATTGCATTTTTTTACTTCCTGTGAAGTCTTGAGGATAAAGATTGTCTACCAACTTGCAAATATCATCGCCTCTAAAAGATTTAGGTGCATTTCGAGGATCCAAAGCTGAGCTAAGAGTAAGCAACTCTACTATATGCTCACTAAACCGAAGATTTAATTCTTGTAATTGAGAATCAATCGCAGCATAAAAAATCTCTATTCGATAATGATGCTCAATTGTAAACTCATCTTGTTGATGGCGGGCTCGACCTCGTCTCGCAACATAACGAGCATTCATATCAGGGACATCTATATTGCGTGCCTCACAAAATGATTTCACCTTGGTAAGTAAAGCATCTCACCCAACATTTCTCAATTTTTGGATAAGTGCTTTAGTAGATGAAACAAGATGCATGGCATTTAAAATATCTTGAGATTGACATTGCAAAGCTTGACAAAGTAATTCAGTGATCTCCATAATTTCTTTCATAAGATGCAAGATGAAGACAAATTCAAAAGAAATCATTGCCTCGTAAGCTGCATTTGCATCTCCTCATTGAGAAAAAGTAGTTATGTCCTCAATGATGTTAATTAGAACTGTACATGTTGGACTAAACATCTTTATCAAGGTAGAAACTGATTTCAAGTGAGAACTCCAACGAGTATCTCCTGCCCGTTCGTTGTAAAGTACCAATCTGATTAAGTCCTCTCCCACTCTCGAGCTCATCAATGGCAATCAAATGTGAAATTTCAGCATCTTGAGCAACTTTTAACTCATCGTTACACTTGCATGAAGCGCCAACAATATTGACAATAGAAGTCAATTTAGTAAAAGATTGATAAATTGGATTAACTTTTTTTGATGCTGTAACAAATGCCAATTGCAAGTGATGCATTAAACAATGGACATAGTAAGCATATGGATAATTATTCAAAATCAAAGCTTGTAATCCATTCCACTCACCCCGCATATGCTTGCACCATCGTATCCCTGCCCTCGAATATCCTGAACATCGAGATTATGATAAGACAATACAGCATATATCTCATTTTTTAAGGTCAATGATGCAGTGTTGGAGACATGAACAAGCTCAAAAAACGCTCTCGCACAAGCCATCTTTGTCGACGAATCTCAAAACTATAGTCATTTTCTCCTTCTTTGACTCATCACGAGCTTCATCAACAATTATACAAAATTTTGCATCACCAATTTCTTCACGAATTATCTTCTTCACTTTGGTTGAAAAAACATGTAGAATTTCTTTGTGGATCCTTGGTGATGTGTAAGAAGCATTTTTTGGAGCTTTATCTAACACAACTTCTGCAACTTTCTCATTATAAGAACTCAACAAATTCAACATTTCAATAAAATTTCCACGATTGATTGAACTATGACTTTCATCGTGGCCTCTAAAAGCACAACCTTGAAATGTAAGCCATCGGACTGTATCAATTGAAGCCGTAGTCGATTGTTTGCAATTTCTTCCGAAGTGAATTTGTCAAGCACTTTCTGTATGTGTTGAGATTGATTCATCAAGTCTTCACATGATCTCTCGGCAATTTTATGAGGAGAGTTAGGATCCTTCCCCACATGACTCAATAAAGCACAATTTCTTCCATCTTTAACTTTCTCCCAATTCTTAAATCCAGTAAGAGTGAATGCATTTTGCGAAGCAAGTCTAGTTTGCTTATTAAAAAGATAGCATGGTAGACAAAAAAATAGCATCTTTCTCTAGGGAATATTCCAACCATGACGGAAATAGCTTGAACCATGAATGTTGAAAGCTACGGAGATGAATTGTTTATCCAGATTTCGGATACTTTGAAAGCATAGGTTGGAATGGACCAACCTTAATGTACTTCCGTCAAATTTCATCACGCCGATTAATATCATAATCCCATATCTGTGGACGCAATCCTGGATCACGCTCTAATGAACTAATATCAACTTCATTGATTTCAGTTATTTGTGATTTTGTATGACGATCTTCAGAAATTTGATTCTCAACATTAGAGGTCGGCAATGATGCATCGACTTCTAAGTTTTGAGGATTTTTTCTTTTAAAAAATCCATTAATTGTAGATGACTTTCCCATCTACAAATCAAATAAAAATTATATTTATTATATGTCCAAAATCAAATAAAAAGTATTCATTGTCTCAAAATATGAACCATTCATGATTCATCAAACTCAATAAACACACTACAAAGGACTCAAGCAACTTCTTTCTCTAATACCCATCTTCCTCATTCATCTACACCATCACCAAACCTATACTCTAACCCTCCAATGGCACAACACCAATAAAACCCAAATTCCAAGCCCCAAATTTCAAAATATACAAAAATAAAAAAGATTCCCCTGCATTGAATTTTTTTGAACAAAACCCACTTCAAAAAATCAAAATCGATCCAAAACAACACCTTCATGTATCGAGACAATACCTCTTGTCCTCATCATCTGTCGGCCCATCCAATCCAACACACATTGAACATTTGAACCCACCTTCTCCATCCCACATCACACACCTGCAAATCATCTCTAACCCAAAAGACACCCTCACCATCCTCTGCCATCATCTCTTCCTCTTCACATCCCTCACTGCACATTGCCAACAACCCATCTCATTCATTTTCATCTCACCTATCTTTAAAAAAGAAAATAAAATAAAATAGAACATTCATCCAAATAGCCCCAGCACTAGCATGTTTATCCAGTACCCTATTAAAATTTACTTCAATCAGATTATTTTCATTGTTGGGTTAGACAATCCTGATTTAATTATTTCTTTTTTAAATACTTCAAATCAAGTAAGCCAAAATCTTAACATCATCAAATAAACTAATCTATGGATGTCACTTTGAATATACAGATTGGATGAATTTAAGGTGGCCACCCATATTATGTGTCACGCCCCAAAATTGGGATCCTGCAGTGATCCGATCTCGGGAGCGTGATTTGGAATTAATTAAAAATTTATATTTCTCCCCAAGATCTGCGGTGTGTGAGGAAGGAAAAATTCCCAAACACATCAAAATATTTCGTGGAGGCTTACAAGGCATTGTGACCCGGAGTCCGTGGCCATTGGATTCCGCGTCGCACTGAACCTATCAGCGTAAAGCTGTCATAACAATATTCAAATGCAGACTGGAGCAAATCATAATATCAAAATATACAAAACTGACAGTAACAGGTTAATCATTACCCGAACATATTCAAGTTACAAATTAACAAGTGCTTTAATTACATTCCCAAGATAAAGGCTAACAGAAGCCGTACAAAATATCAAGCGAAGAACATGTACTACCCAGGGGTGAAACGTAACTCCGGAGTCAAGCATGACGTCTACATGACATCGCTGACACAACAAGCTTGCAAAACTCGTGGCTCAAAAGCCAACTGCACACGAACTAGCTCAAGACGAGAACCTGCTACCTAGAGCACCAAAGTGTTAGAATATCAGACACGACAGTCTGGTAGGTGAACAATTTAGATAAGAGCATAAACAAAAAACCAAAGCTTAAAAGAAACGATGCTTAAAACATTTTACTGAACTTGGAACATATGTACAAGGTTTTAAAACAATACATGAACAAGATGCTTATCAAGAAAACAAGATTCCACGAATGATATACGAAACAAAACTAGCATGAATACATATAATATCATGAATAAATAATCCACAAAGAGCCCATCCTTTCTCCATCATTCATGATGATTAGAGCAAGCACGCACGACAAGCACGACACGCAAGAACACAAACCCACGCTACACGAGGTAGACAGGGAAACCGGCCGCGGAACCGAAACACGCACAATGTGTATAAAATGCACGACTAGTCTGCAGACAGTTCACAAGTTAAGGACCCCCGATAGTGGATCAGACTGAAGGGGCAGTCCAAGCTCAGTGTTTTTTACTTAAATTCATGAATGCACGAGACAAAATATACTTGCGAGACAAATCACACCAAAAGGAGAAAACTACTTGTCAAGCTAGTAGAGACTCGCCGTTTGAAGCCCGTGGTTGACACGCTTCGCCCCATGGTTAACGGTGCCCGCCCGTATCAAGTTCTTATATTTTCTTCATCGACCACGCACAAGGTGGATGATGTAAGCAAGACAAGACACGATAGCATGAACTAGTAATATATCAAAAACACGAAAGTAGTCCCCTCGTTTATTCTTAAAATAAATCCTCGGATAAACTTGTGCTTGAAATTTTAAAGCGAGAGCATGACTATTTTCTTGAATAAGTTTCTCAAACGAACTTATACTTAGAAATTTAAAATAATACACGATGACATTCATAATAGCAAAACTAAAGTTCGAAAATGATTCTTGAAACAAATCTTGAATGAGCTTGTACTTGAAATTCAAAACAGAGTACGATGATATTCCTTGAATTAAAACCGAGGTTTATAAACAAGTCCTTCAAGTAGGGCTGTGAAAATTGACCGAAATAATCGAACTGACGTTGGGCGGTTCTATATATATTTTTTTAAAGAAAATCGAACAATCGGCTATTTGTTTCACCTAAAAATTAAACTACGGTCATTTTTTTTATAAACTAACAAACTGTCGGTTAAAAACCGAACCGACCGAATTGTTAAGCAGTTGGAGATTGCACTAACTTAATGACTGAACTGTTGAACATCTACATTTTTTAAGTACTTACTAGCTAGCTGCTGGGCCTGTACTTATTGTTAATTGATGCTGTGCCTGTTTTATTTGTGTGTAAGTTACTAAATTAGGTTGGACACATAACTTATTTAATGAAATTAAAGGCCCAATGGCCAATTAGACCAATACAAAATGAGGCTTAACCCATTCAAATTAGGCCCCAACCCAAAACCGAAAACCGACCAAACCGAATGTTCGGTTTTCCCCCACTTGCACTAAATACATGGGCGGTTTTTCAGTTATCTTATATCCAAAAAACCGAACATTTGGCCCGGGGGGTGCAGAGGTGACTGAAAACCGACCAAGACCGAACCACCGACAGCCCTACCTTCAAGGCATATGTTATAACCATCCATTGACCTTTGTGGAGTTTAAACCCAAATACCGAGAAAATAAACAGATTGGTGCCCTCGAAGTTTAAAAAGGTATTTCAGATTTCACATGCACAATGTCAAGTTAAAGGCCCTTCACATAGTCTAGTTTTCATTTCAGAAGAAATCCATCAAAACAATGTCTTTTTGCAAGCCTCGATCAGCTGTCGTCAGTTGTCGGCTGACCGACAGTCCTTGGGCGAAAAATGATGCTCTTTGGAAAACGGACCGACAGGTTTGTCGGTTAACCGCGAGCTGACCGATGGATTTTTTTGTCAAAACGTTGCTCTCTGGAAATGGAACCGACAGGTGTCGGTTGGCTGTCAGTCGACCGTCGGTCAACCGACAGATGACTGACACCTGACCGACAATGCACGGACAGTGCATTTCGGTTCAGATTTTGTATTTTTCTTTATTCCTTTCATTCTTGTTTCTGAACCACCTACACTCCCTAAGCCTCCATGCTTTCCAAGGGGTAATTTCAAACATTTTAAATCATCCATGACACAATTTAAACTTTCCAACATCGAAATCATTCATTATTAAATCATGTTATTAAACAACTTGTAAAGCATTAAACAAGATACATGCTTCCATTCAAACAAGATCTCAAGATTAGGAAAATAATTAGTAATCATGCTTGAAAATGATTAAACAAACTAAGAGAGATTTAACAAACATGTGATGAAAAACTTGGTAAACAATGGCAATATTCTCTTAAAGCAAAAATGCTCAAAAGTCACAATGCATCATCAAAACCAAAATGATTACTTGCCTTGGTCAAGATGAAGGTCAAATCACTCTAAGATGGTTTTTAACAAGCCTCTAGCACCAAGTCTACAAAACCCCCAAAAATAAACCAAGAAAAGGCCCAAAAAATCAATCTTTTGCAATTGTCCAAGAAACCATTTTGCATGTATGATAAAAACATTCTAAAAGGTTTGGAAAACAAGAATCCCAAGGAGGAAATGTCATTGCTAACCTTGAAAAGATCAAAACCAAGAAGAAGAGCTTGAAGGAAAGGGTTGTCTTTGCTCAAAAACTTTGAAAAAGGATATCTTTGGAAAGCTTGGGATGAGGAGAAGAGATTGGCGAAGATCGATCTCCAAGTAGCACTAAAAAATGATACAAATAAGAGGAAAGAGAGTGGCTGGAAAAGAGGAAAATGGTTCCAGCCCTAGCTAGAATCGGTGCAGGAAAATGAAAAATGGAAGAGAGAGAGGAAGGAGATAACTTAAGTAACTTGGAATGGGGCCCACTACAGCTGAAACTTAAAATGGCTAAATCATAGTCTTGCGGGCCCCGGACGGGATCGACGAAAAAGACAAAATTGATCGTCGAAATATCTAGTTTCCAAAAACTATATTTTCCCCAATTTTAGAAATTTTCGAAATTCAGGTACAAATTTAGTATAAAATGTCATTTTTGTCATTTTTCTTGAAAAACGCAATTTTTGAGTTTCAAATTCAAACGGACGAAACATGAAAGTTGTTAAGATCAATAAAATGAGTCAAAAGGAATAAAAATTAGAATTTTTCAAAATTAAAAATAATTTATCACAAAAAATATATTTCACAAAGGCTGGGTCGAACTAAAGTCAACGGTCCTTAAAAATCTCTAAAGTTAGGAAAAATCTATCAAATTCAAAAATCAAGTCAAACCCACTACTAATCTTACTCAAAAAGCAAAATCATAATTAAAATAACACTAACCCAAAAATTGGGGGTCGGGGTCTTACATTATGTTAGGAGATTGAATTTCCAAGAGACAGTGCCTTTTCTTTTTTTATAATGTTTAACCTAAGTTCGAAAATTTTGCGTTGGCCTTTAGGTTGTCATAGCCCATGTCTGTCCCAGTAGGCTATTGCCTATTGGATATTCATCAAATCAAAAACTAAAAGCCATATTCAAACAAGACAAACAGACAATGAAAACCAAGAAAGAAATCCAAAAGAAGATGTGAAAAGGGAGTAAGGGCGGTATTTACCTGAGATGCATAAAGCCTCCTCTGGGCGATATTTATTTAAAGAGGAGAGGGAGTCCACAAAGTGACAAAGGCACAGTATCTTCTTCTTCACTTCTTCTTAGGATGGGGCTGGAAAGGTGCTTTGGAAGGATTATGGCTGTAAAGGTTTTGAGACAGGAGAATAGAGAAAGTCAAAAGTGAAGGGACTAAGGGAGTAAGGGACGTTGGAAATGGGTTGGGGGGGGGGGGGGGGGGTGGGGGGCGCACATCCCTTTAGTATATTTTAAGTCCGGCACGCTTTTTGATACCGTCTTATCCATAGTTACCTAGTTCGCCGGAAAGGCCTTTAAATTGCAAATAAGTTCATTTGATCAATTCATAGTTCGATTCAGAAACTATTAGTGAACTAATTTCTCAACTTTGGGCCTTATGAATTCATTAGTGGTGCCTGTCTAAAAAGTAAAAGAACTACTAGAATCATAATCCACATCTAACTCTAATTAGATTGGACTTACCTTAAGATTGATCGTCGTTAAAATAGAGTTTTACTTTAGCTTTTATTTTAACCATGCGATTTACATGTAATTAATCGAACTTCAAAGTAAGTATTTAAGGTAGGGTTGCAAACTGGACGGTTCTGGATCGGAACCATAGTGGACCCGCGACTCGAACCTGTTTTTAAATAACGGTTTCAGTTCGGATTGATTTTGAATCGGAAACCTGTTTTGTTGGTTCCGGTCCCGATTTCGATAAGAAACCCGGATCTGGTTCCGGAACCAGGTCCACCTAGAAGACTCGAATCTAGTTCCAAAATCGATTCTATTTTTTTCTTTATTCTTAAAATAAGCATATCATTCAACTTATAAAACAGTGCATCAAGTCTACAACATCTTAGTATTATACATTAGAATGCCGAGTCCTGGGTCCACGGGTCGGAACCTATATGGACCCGGAACCAGACCCGTTTATTAATCGGAACCTAAATTAAGTTACGGACCCAGACCCGGAACCCGTTTATGAATTGGAACAAAAAATAGGTTCCAAACCTGGTTTTTTTGTGGGTAAAAAACTTCCGAGTAATCAGAGAATCAGATATCCATTTGCAACCCTAATTTAAGGTCTTAACTAGGTATAACAATACTTCATAACCTATACTGCTTAGGCCAGATCCAACCAAAAAAAAAAAAAACTATGCTGCTTAGGCCAGAAAATGACCGACCGTGTAGGGCTTAGACCTGATATGGGCCTATGTTTTGAAGACGGGCCGCACCTAGATATGCCTCAGCTTGGCCAGATCGGGCCATAAACATCCCTACCTATGTATATTGGATACCTACACCCATGTCCTATATATATGGCTAGACAAAAACCGGATGTGTAAGATGAAATTAGATCACATTGGTTGTTTTTAGAACTATGGATTAATCACTTTACGAGTGTAGTGATTTGGAGAAATAACTCTGGAAGGTTGCAAAATGAGACCTAAGATTCCTTACAAAAACTCTAGCAGTTGAAGACCTCACTCTTATCAAACCTCTTAGATACCTAAAAGACTCTTTTACCTAATAAGCTCCAAACTAAGTTAGAGACACAGCAAATGCATAGGAAAACAAGAGAAACAAAATGACTCATCTCCCACCTTCTTTAACTAATTCATGTCCTCATTTGGAATTCTTTTTGAGAGAAAATCCTTTTGTCCCCTTTGCGTTGAAGTCAACCTACTAAAGGCTCTTTTTTTTTATAGGAATTTCTAGAATTCATGTTCACCGGAATTAATAGAATTCATGCTGGATTATTGAGACGATGTTGAATTATATTATTTTTGAATTTCTTATTTCATTAATATTTGAATTTCATCTTGAGAATCTTTATGCATCTTTAACTCTATAAATTCCCTATTTCCAGGGGCGGATAAAGCGGGGGGGGGGGGGGGGGGGGGGGGGGGGGCCTGCAGCCCACCCAAGGTTTCAGCCAAATTTTTTTTTTTTTTTTTTCATATGGGTTGTTTTTTTGCCTTTTCAGTTCATAGTTTGAGTAATTCAAGATATCATTGTATTCTTACTCCTGGTTCTAGAAAGAATTTATCCTTTGTTTCTGTTTCTTTTTCTGGGTCCTTTTATCAAAATCCCTTTCTCCTTTTGCGTACATGTGATTTCTTTCAAATACGATATTTTCTCTGTGACTGTTTTTTCATGTGCTGCTCTGTTTTCTTCTACGAAATTCATGAAGTCCAACTACAGTAAAAGTCCAACTACTGTGACTATTTTCTCTGTTTTTTAAAAATTTACTGTAGTAGTTGGACTTCATGAATTTTTAAAAACTCTAAATGCTTGTTGGGATTTTGGGTTGCTTGATCTTGGGCATTTGAAAATGATGGTGTTCTTTCATTCTCAAAATCATGCTAAAAAAGCAATAAATTTCTTAGAAGAATTTCGAAATTCTTGACACCCAAACTTCCTTTCAAGATTGTAAAAAAGAAACAACCTTCAAAAAGAAAAAATGAATTTTTTTCATTTTTTTTTCTTTTTCTTGTATTGTAGATACAAACTTGCAATCCAAACTACTCATTTACTAACCACGTTGAAATATCAACTGAAACCAACCTCAAAGATAGAAAGGTCAACTTGAAACCAAACTAGTAGGATGGATTTAGATCGGGTTGGTAGATTAAACAGCAACAATAGTGTCAACCACCACGCACATTCACCATACAACTCAAAAGCTATTTTTTGCCACTCGCTCACTATACACTCCAAAATTAGCCTTTTTTGCCAACTCACTTTAGGGCTTGTCTATTTATAGGATATTTGAGAATTCTTGTTGGGGATTTTTTAAATTCTTTAAGGTTACGTTTAGCAAATAAATTCTCAAGGAAAATATTTTCTCTTTCCATCGAGTCGTGGAAAATCCTCATTTGGCAATCGTAAATCTCCCCCGATGATTTGGACCAATAGAAATCCTCAATTTATTTTTCTTCAAAATTTCAAGTTTGACTCGCCTCATAAGATTCGTGTACCTAAACCAATTTTTTTCAGATATATGCATCAATGCGTACTCATACCGATGTGAAATCCTCAGCAAGAAATCCCCACTGTAAAGGCAATGAGAAATCCTCAAATATATGGATTCCTTACTCTCTATAATTAGATTCACAAAAGTTCCAAGTAAAATTTAGAATCTCAAGGGGCCAGATTCCCATAAGAAAAAACTTCCTAACAAACGCTCCCTTAGCAAGTTAATAAATAATTCTAGCAGTGACCTTTAATTATTAAAAAAAGGACCACAATATTTATTAGGGTTATTTTGCAAGGATATAATCGAAAGATCTTAAAAAACATATTAGGAATATGGATCTGTTACTTAAATCAAGTGGCAGGCTCCACGTTTTAAATTCAAACTCAAGATACCTCTCCCTTCTCATTTCATCATGCCCAAGCGAGTTTTAATTCAATGAGAAAGTTATCTAAACGTGAACTAACAATGGCACCACTCTTATAAGTGTATAACTTCTTAAGTCGGGTTTTTTTCCCTGGTACCCCAATTAAGGGGTTGGGATTCAAGGTAGCCCACACAAGTGGAAAGAGAAGTCCACAAATGCAGCAAGAGTTGCATAATTCGGGATCGATCCCTAAGTAGCCAAGCGACATTCGTGGTTGCCAACGAACTAAGCAACCCCACATTGTCAAAAAAGAAAAAAAAAATCTTGACTCCGGTTATTATAATGGAAGAACAATTTCTTGGGCGAGTTAACCAAATCTTTATGCTGAATTGATAAATCAAAACTAAACAAATTTCATAATGCAAGCAAATTGTAAATTTCATTAAAAACTAAAAAAAGAAAAAAAAACTAACAAAAATTATAGAAATAAACTAGTAAGTAATTTAAATAAAATAGAATTCCCAAATAAATCCTGCTTCAATAAAAGACCCATATTTATGGATAGTAAAGTCAATATCCATTTATAAGAAAAGGAATAAAAAAAAAGGAAGATATCTTATCGGTGATGAAGAAATGAATTACTTTGAAAAGGTACAATAGCTGCATCTGTAATGTTAAGAAATAAGTTATATATCGGCAAGTGTCAAAGTTAATATGGAAAATATGATCACAAAACACTCACATTGATCCATCATTAGATGGAAAAAAGGCCCAACTCAAGGTTAGGATCTTCTAATTGAAGGGGTGTGTATATGAAAATTTTGTATTGACCGAAATCGAAACTATAGTCTCAAGATTAGCAAGTTCCTGCATGAATGGCTTATCTGGTTTTATCTCTATTGGTATCCATCATATCAACAGTCTAGATCATCAATCATAAACACACAAATAAATGAAATACATGCGTAAACTATGGATGGAAATCCTTATAGAACTGTCATATTAGTCGGAAAGCTTCATGATTGGGTAAAGAAAACAGCACGTTGGCATTAGGTTGGTCAATTTTGACCATGAGACAAGGGGGCTTCGCCTGACCCTCAAAAAGCACTTAGAATGAGGGTTTTTGTTTATAAGGAAAAACTCTAGGGCTGGATTTGGATAATTTTTTGCAGGCCCTGATATTTAAGGGCCGAGCTTGGATAGCATTACCCTGGCCGGCCTTTGCATATATTGAGAGTAGGATAAGGACCACCCTGAGCCCGACCTGGTGATAGCCCTACTGGAATGTAGGTGGGATTGTTAACCCAATCACCTAGAAGATTGTGCTGTGGATTAGTTATTGGTCGAAATTAGCCCCAAGTCTGTTTCTAACCATTGGATCAGTGACAATGAAATGAACAACATCTAGTTTAAAGTAAAATCATGTTGATAATCTATTTCATTTTCTTTTATCGGGTAGTAAGACACCAAAATACACAAACCTAGTAATGGGCATAATTTCATGTGGTAAATCCAAATATAAAAACTACAAATATGTGATTAGTTATATATGTTTACATTAATTTTCTTTATCTTTTATTTTTATAAGCTAGGATCTTAAATACATTTTTAGTATGTACTCTTTAATAATGTGACATGGGGTTTGTTTCCTTTTCTTTTGATTGATAACATGACTCAGGTTTATTTCTAGAATATAATAAAACTCAATATATTTTCAAGTAGGTTCCATTCAAGTATGAGGACATACTTTAGTATAAAATATATACTCAAATTAGAGCATAAAATACGTTCGAATCCTTTCCACAAATTGAGGATTTTCATACGGATCTTGTGAATGGATCCATAACTTTTATTAAATTTTTTAAAGCATTCCATAATTTAACGGTGCGGCCGCACCCGCGTGCCTGTGCGTAGGTCTGCCGCGGGTTGCATCAAGTCAATTGAGTCTAAACAGGCTGAAAGTCTAGTTTACTTTTAACCCAACTTGATTTTCACTAGGTTTTTCACTAACACAACCAACTAATCATTAATCAAACATGACAGTTGTTGGATGAGGACTATCAGATGACCGACATAGATAAGGATGTACTTGCTCCATGGGTGGATTTCAGAATAGAATGGAAATATATAATTAAATAAAAGTTAGGACAAACACTAAAGACAAGTTTGATGTATGTTCTTCCCATTTTCCCAAATATTTGCTGTGGCCCACTGCTGCATCTGGGGTCATTTTCTAGCCAGCCATATCTTGGTGGTTCTATGACTTTGATGATTCTCAGTAGGTTGTACTACCGTTTGTACAGACAACGAAGGCAGATATATGGTAGGAGAAACATTCAATCAAACATTACGTTAATAGGGACAAGGGAAAAAGCTCAGAAAAAGACAAGCAACAGTTTTTCAACGCTATTATGAATTTGGGGGTAATGTTGTTGAGTTCAGAATTCAGATCCTCTCAGGAGGTACTTCTGGGATTCTCCAAGTGCAACACTATATATTCAATATTATTACGGTTTTATCATTGAAATTTAAATTGCTCAAAATCATTAACCCGCTTTATTTGTTAATGATTTTTTTTTTTTTTTTTGACAATAGATGAGCCATTGTTCATGTTGTTACTTACATCTAAAATATGTGATTGCACTTACATAGTGGATATTTCTTATACAAGAAATAAAGGTGAGATTGTGATTTTGAATTATTCAGACTTAAAAGATAAGCCTTAATGATGGATCTAAAAATGGAGTTACTTTGGAGATATCAAACTCTTTTGTTGCCCTTTTTAAGTCTTATTTGACAAATATTAGCTGTATGAAATAGATCTATGTACAATTTGATGTTTTCCAAATAGAGCGTTTGGTAAGACACAACCAGTTTGAAATAGAGGTCTTATGAATATGATGGTTCACATTTTTCACAAACTTCTCAAGCATTACAATGGATCAAGGGCTAAAATTTGTTTCCCTAGACTTTTTTAGTTTTCCAAAGAGGATCAATGATTTGGATCATGGTTAAGGGGCCGAAAAAAATCCAAACATGTAGATTTAAGGGTCTTCAGTTTTAACAAATAACTCTAGATTTGTGATGAATCAATGGCTCAAAAATTGACCCACCATCCATATTCAAGCTCTTGAAAACAACCAAAGGTTTTGATCATGATTTTGGGTGGTACGATTAAGAACAAAAGAAGAAAAACCAAACTGGTTGCAAAATCATGTGAAAACCCCTGTCAATTCAAGCATTACATCAATGGTCACAGATTTTACATGAAGAATCAAGGGATGAGAATTGACCCCATAACCATGCTTGGTCTTCTAAAGAGGATCAATGATTCAGATTTTGATCTAGGGGTCCATAGAATCCAGAAAATTTATGTGTAATTGTCAAATTCTTTTCACAAATATCTTGAGATCTACGATGAATCAACGGCTCAAGATTGACCGACTAGTTGTATTTCATCTCACAAAGAGATTCAGTGGTTCAGATTGTGATTCTCAGTCCCACGATAAATAGAAGAAAGAAAAGTCCAGACTGGTTGTAATCACGTGAAAACCCAGTCAATACTCAATACAAACAAAAGTACTTTAATGATGCACCAGTTTTTCTTGAATTCCTCTCGACTCAAGAGGAGTCTAAGAGCTGTATTTTGAACCCATAGCTCACATTGCTTCTGAAGAGGATCAACGGTTTGAATCTTAATTTAAGGCCCCGCAAAATCCCAAAAATATAAATCTAATGGTTCGTTTTTTCTATAAACATCTCGAGATCCGTGAAGATTAAGCGGCTCAAATTTGACATTGACATTTGACGATGCTTGAGCTTTGAAGGCATTTAAAGCTTCGGATCATCATGTAGAGTCCCATATTTGAATTATGAGGAATTTACGGGGGGATAACCCAATAGGACCCCATAATATGGGCGAGAACCTAGGACGTTGGGCACGAGAGGGGTCCTCTTGTTGTGTTTCAGTCTTTTTTTTTTTTTTTTAAATATAGTCGATATCAGCCATTCTGTCATTTTCAGCAAATAAGACAATTATAGAGTGAAAAAAATTTGATCGACTTGTGATGGTCGATATCGACCTTTTCTATCGTGTTAAAAAACTTAAAGCAGTTAGAGGTTGAAGGAAATCTGATGGGTAAATTAGTCGATATCGACCATCCCAAAGAAAAGATTAAAAAAAAAAAAAAAAAGACAAATTGAGATCAAAGGACTCCTCCCATATCCAACGTCCTAGTAGGTCCTCGTCGATATTATAGCGTCCTATGGGGTTTTTCCTGTAAATTCCTTTTATTTTTTTTTTGAAAAAAACCATACCGCGCATGTGTTCCTCGTTTTTATTGTAGCACTGCATGTCTATGCAGTTCAGACCTCTGTGTCTATTTCAAATCTACCCCTTTTTTTTTTGCCGTCCAATATAAGATGCATTACCAGTTTATCAGTCTTGAAACAGAGGTTGGGAAAGTGGTTCCCAAACAGTCTAAATCTATTATAAACCAGTTTTTAGAGATTTAGAGGCAAAAAGTAGAGATACCAAACAGCATCTTATTTTCAACTGTCGACACACCATGAAAATAAGAAGGTGCTTGTTTTGCATATGAAAATAAAGAGCTTACATTGTTCATTCTTTAAGTAAATGAATATCATAACCAATGGTCGCACTTCCAACTTAGTTTATGTGAAAATCAGAAGGACGAGATATTGTTGGCAAGGGCAATTAGTCAAGACATGATTAAAGAACAAATTAAGAAATGGCTAATCTTTTTTTTTTTTTTTTTTTGGTTGTGGGTGGGGTTATAAAATAAAACATGGCCTTCTATCAATTGAATGAAAACAGCTATCATTGTCCCTTTCATTCTTCTTTCCTTTTAGCTAAAGGTATCTTCTCCCTACTCATACAAAAGTCACATAGGAAACACATGACAAGCACTAATCATTTGTATTAGTTTCTATGATGTTTTGTTCTTGCCCTATGCAAAATCTATTTTCACGAGGTTGTGAAAAAGCAGTGCAACTCCCTCCCATACGAAACGGGTTTTTGAAAAAAAAAAAAAAGTTATTTTCTTCTTTTCATATGAAACACCAAACTGTGAAAATTTTCGCACTGTAAGTAAATGCATTTTCCTTGGCATCACAGAATCCATCTTCAATTCACAAACATGGATTTGACTTCTTTTAACCGAAAAAAAAAAAAACCATGGATTTGACTTGGATGCATCAAATTCTATGATACTTGGCCTTGAGTCTAAACAAAGGGAACAATTCGGCCAAACAGGACGCATGATAAGAAGTTGCCCCCACCAAATACTGAGACTAAGAGAGTTGTTGGGAAAGAGGAAACTGCATTTCCGTCGCTTTTCGAAATAGGATGGTAGGATTTTGAGATCCCCTTCAGCACAGAAAAGACACTCCCTCGAATCGGCACTACACCAAATGGTAATGAAGACCTCACCAGTCACCAGTTACCATTTCCATAGAAGAGGGCATTGCACAAACGCTTCCCAAAGATTAGTCATATGATAATAAGGTCCATGTGCCTTCCTACCTATGTAATCTAATGTGATGATAGTGAATGTGTGATTGGCATCACCATTTTCTTCAGCCTAGAGAGATGATTTGAAAGGCCCAATGGATATCCTTTATTAGGTACATTCTTTATCTACGAGCTTTCCTTCCTTGATGGCCAGTTATGTCAAATGGGAAGAAGTTTTGATAAATGGGTAATCTACACACCTTGCATCTGCTCGGATCAGTAGGCCCAGGTCCTTAGTTCTCAGTTGTTGAAAAGGACTCCTTTTTTTTTCCCAATTGTATTTTCCACTTCCCAAATGCCTGATCCAAGAAGCCCAATCCTATTTACAAGGTCATTAGCAGGCCTAGTTTCAATCATTATTTTAAACCTCATTTCAACTGACACGAGTCCTGGTGAATAAAATCAACTAGGTCACTGATTTGGACAAGTCAAACAAGTCCATTGTACTCACTCAAGGCTGTATACACGAATCCTAGAGCTCTTGAATAGGGACAATGAATTCTGAGTGTCCGGACATTGATTTAAAGCCCGAAAATATACTTACTGAAAATAAAAAAACAAAGGGACTAAAAAAAGAGGGGCAGTCCAAGGTCTAATGCTGGACAAAGTTAAATGTACAGAAATTCAAACCAGCTCTCAAACTTATTATTAAAAATCCAGCTAATGAGTAGGCCAGCCAAAGCATAGAAATAACATTGACTAAACATCCAATACTACTAGACCTTTTGCAGAAGCAATCAGGAGGAAGTCCACAAAACCCACCTCATGGTAATCACATTAGCCACCTATATATGCCACAGTTTGATGGTTGGACAGCTAACATACAATGGTGATAATCAGAACCATTGAATCCAAAGCATCCCGTATGTGAGATGGTCATGATCGTTACACTAATGGTAATTTTTGTGTCATATACATTACATGCAAAACCCCTAATATTCAACTACCCACCATAAGAAGGCTGAAGTGGGTCCAACAAGATTGTCTGGATATAAAACTCTTCCTCTACTCATCCATTCTCTGTGGTATCAAAGCAATTTGGAGTGCTACTTTGATGACCTGGACAGTTCTTGATCTGCATCTCATCTCCACAGTGAGAAATGCACTGACTGTTAATTTTCCTTAGCTAACCAATCATTACCAAAACCTCAAGGCATTAGTAGAGGCAGTAGAAACCCCACTCCTCAACACTCCCCTCACGTGGAACCCGGTCGGCGCATTCTTAGCTAACCAATCCTACCAAAACCTCGAGGGGGTAGTAAAGGCATTAGAAATGCTTTTCAAAAGTCCCCCTCAGATGGGAGCCCACTCCTCAACACTTCCCCTCCGGTGCAACCTAGTCGGCGCACTTTTGGCGACACATGTATTTTTTTTCGTGCCGAGTCGTTCTTCCTGGGATTTGAACTCGAGACCGGTTGTATCTGATATCATTTTAATTTTTCTTAGCTAACCAATCCTACGAAAAGCTCAAGGCATTAGTAGAGGCAGTGGAAATACTTTTCAATGTTTCAATCTCAACACCGACCATTTAAGAGATTGAGATGTAGAACAATAGTGAGCCATGTGCTTTGAACATACGAACCTTAAGTATCAAGTGGTTCACTCATCAAGCAGGCTAGAGCTTACAGTAATGTCGGTCTATTCTCCCTAACTGTATCTCTAGTGGCCTACCTGATAACCGAGCCACCCTGATTTTTTACTAAGAAAATTTAGTGAGGGCCCAGTTGAACGTTCCACGGTTATACTTTCAGGGAAACTGATATTCTGCACCACCATCGTTTGACTTCTGTGAAATTTCTGTTCTCCCATTAGGCATTATGTAAGAGTCTCACTCCTAATCCTATGTTTTACATATGAGAATAAAGAATGGAAAATGCCTGTTTAAATTCAAAGGAAGGAAAGGCGGTTCATTTTTGTTCAAAAAGCATTTCACTAAAAAAAACCAAAAGAAAAGCTCAGATCATGAAAATTCTTAAAATTATAATTATAATCAGCAACTAATGAACCATTGTTTTTTTTCATCTGTAAAAAACGAAATAAAAAGAAAGACTCGCCTGTCATATGTGCATCATTGTCTATAAATCATGGGTTGAAGAGCTTCCGAAATGGCCCGTCCTTTCGGTCTTTTGCAGCCTCTGTTAGAGCAAGGAACCTTTTGAATCCAGTTGTGGCAGCACCTCGACCAAGGGCAGCTGCCCTAGTGAGCACATCCTCTCGGGATACCATTGCATTGGCTGGTGTAGTTGAAGGAGGAGCTGCAGGGGCTGCGGGGGTTGCTGGCACAACAACTGGTGGTACTGCAGATGGTTGTTTAATTCCTGACCCGTGCTTGTTAAAATCATCCAATATAGTTTGTTGGTCCGCTTTCTTCAGTCCCTGCAATTCTCAAGGATCAAATCTAGCATGAATCCAATCTAAAAAGGAATTTATACAAATCATTTCAAAACTCCTTCCTCATTTTACATAATGATTATTGAGAAATATAAATGGAATATCTGCAAGAACAAATCCCATGTTCCTAGACTAAGATGGAAATGTTGCATTGTTCTGTCTTAGTCAAACAGCATAGCATACACATCGCAGGATTTAAAAAAAAAAAAATTGCGAGGGACACCCAACATGTGGCCAAATTGCAGATGCCTTCTTACTTCTTCTAACTAAATTTTGTGGGATATGCTGTCCTCTCCCCGATGAGTCGGGTCGCCCATTTATTGAGTAAAAATATTACATTAAGCTTGCAATTGCAAGCTGTCAATATATGTCCAAAGAGAAGGCATCAAAAAAAGGGTTCTCCCCCACGGTGAGATGAGCCCAACCCCAATATAGACTGTGACTAACCCACATGTGCTTGCTCCATTTAAAAGTCCAGACACTGCCATCATGCATAAACACAGAGACAGGCAAATTTTCAGAAACATCACACAGTTTATAGAGAATGCCTCCAATATATGGAAAGCATGAATCCAAAGTAGAAATTCATTGTTTTAATGATAAAACATGAATCAGCTAACGTTTCATGCCAAAGCCGTAACACCAATCACCATTTCAAGAGGCAATGTAAAGAGTTTCTGACACTGAAGAGTAATGCCATGCACAACATCCTCAGTCCTGGTGCATGTACAAGTGGTGCGAATGGGTCATGGTTCAGTGGTGCTACTTTAAGAATAAAGGGCCCACTGATTACACCATGTCCTTAAACCCACCACCGATAAGTCCAATCAATTGTACTTTATTTTCATTACTTCATGCAAAATTATGGACTTAATTAGGGTAAAATAATTGAATTTCATAAATTCATGCATCATGGTGTCAGAAGTTGGTTTTATCAGGAAATTTATTAAAATCATAAAATTGCATGTTTTTCATGAAATTATTCTTTTGATTTTATTTTATTCTGCAGTGCAGGAAAAACCATATTTTGGGGCCCAAATCTTAGTAGCACGAAGTGGGAGCGGGAGAGGGAGCGAGGACGAGGGAGCGGATGATCACAGAAGTGTGGGAGCACCGTCAGGAGCGTTCAGGAAAAATTATGAGTATTTTTATGTTTTTTTAATATAGTTAAATGTCAAACAAAAAATATCATTCTACCACTTAAATTGCAAAACATCAAAAATTTTATAATTTTTATATGTGATTCTAGTTGTTCTCTG
Organism: Litsea cubeba; assembly: GCA_012931725.1. Classification (NCBI taxonomy): domain Eukaryota; kingdom Viridiplantae; phylum Streptophyta; class Magnoliopsida; order Laurales; family Lauraceae; genus Litsea; species Litsea cubeba. The sequence goes on along the minus strand of CM022951.1, from coordinate 50,531,853 downwards.
TATCTTAGTTGCACGAAGGGGGGCAGGAGCGGTATCAGTGCTGGTGGATTATAGGAGCTCCTCTTTCGGGACGGGAAACATTTAGGAATAATACATGAAAATATGTAATACAAGTAAACATTATTATGCGTCATTCATATCAATTGCAAAGATTGTCATAGTGACTAAGTAATATTATGGTTATATTAAGTAATTGAGCAAATTTAAGTTGATATTTTTCTATTGTCTTATCATTACTTAATTTTTTCTCTTACTTGGTATCTTCTATATTTGTTTCCTTTGGGATTTATATGCCTAAGAGTTTCTATCTTAGTTGGGAGCGGGTTCCTTTCTCAATGGGAGCGAGGTCCCTAGGATGGGAGCACGAGAGCGAGGTTTCGAGGTGGGAGCGCCACCCATATAGGAGTTTCCTGCAACTAAGGCCCAAATGGAGAGAAATTAAGAGAAAAGAGAAAAGAGAAAAAGAAGACGACTTGAGGGAATTCCACATAAGGGGACCCACACACATGGGGGGGGGGGGGCGCGTGAATCCCCATGTATGCACGCCAATGAGGGGGTCCACACTTACTCAAGTTGCAAATTGAAGATAAGATCATTTGTGGAATTCAGGAGAAAAAAACAAGTTTTGAATTCAAGAAGATTCCAAGAAGTTTCAAAGTCAAGAAAAGAGGATCCTTGGACGTCCACGGATCATGGTCCCATCAAGTTGTTGCACAACCTCAATAATCTTCTTTCATTATGTAATTGATTTAAAATTCAAATTAAAGATTTAAATTTGAGATAAAGAAGGGATGGAAATTGGAAAATCTTGAGGATCAAGCGAAGGAAAGAAGAATGAGAAGGAAAGTTGCAAGTCCATAGAATATGGAACGTCCAACATGGAGGAGATTCCAAGGAGAGTCACACGCCAAAGTGGTCGCACCATCTTAACAAAAATTTGAAATTTTAAGATTTTTGAAGATATGTTGCAAACAAAGTGGGCCCCTTTTCTAGAGAAGCAAAAAGCAAGAAGCAAGAGAAGATCAAATCAAGGAGGACATTAAAGGCAAGCAGAACAAGATTCCAAGATTTTCAAGCACAATTCTATCCCAACTTGGACCCCAAGAAAGAATCCCTACCAAACTCAAATTCATGGCAACCAAATCCATTCAAAACTATAAATTGGGGGTTGGACGTCCCATGCTAGACACACAATTTTGGACGTCCAGCCCCCCTCCTCTCTTCAACTTCCCCACCCCTCCCATTCTTTTATTTCTAGTGGTATGACTCGGGCCATGTCCGGGTAAATTTTTCTTGACGAGAGGGAGAGTGTGTAAAGGAGAATCTGGAAAGATGATGATTTTAATAAAAGTTGAAGTTAGAGCTAAGGAAAAAGCTAAGTAGATTTATTCTGTTTACAAATTATTCCTTACTTGTTTCCCATTTGATGTGTGCTTTCTGGTTTTAATAGATTTGTCTTCATGCCGTAGGCAAACTTTGACATTTAAATTTTTTTATTAAAAAAGTTTGACTATTTATGCTTAGACTTGATAGGCCATGTTTAGGATCAAATTCTTTTTATGGTTTACGCTTATTTGTGATAAGTAGTGCTTGAGTTTTTATGCAGTTGGAAGTGAAGAAAGTCTTAGGCTGTTGAATTCTATTTTAAAAAAAAACAGAGAGAGATCTTAAAAGATAGATCTTCCGAATCAAAACATTGACTTGCTTTTGATTTGAGTCTTGATTGGGACAATTTTGGATTATTTTATAAATAGATTGGTTGAAACTTAGTGGATTCCGGATGCTCTAATCACTTTCCCTATTTGATATTTCTCACTTTTTATTTATTTGTTTTATTTTGTTCTAAAATCAATTCAAAATCTGTTTGCTTATTAGTTTATTAGTTAGATCCCATTTTTTAGATTTCTTTTATTTGATTCTTAGTGGGTTCAACCCGTACTTGCCACTGTCTCTTCTATAGACAGACATGCACTTGCGGTATAAATATTTTAAAGCTACAACCACCAACAACAGCTTGCAATAAACACAGGCAACAACCATATGTGGTGTAAAAAAGGGGGAAAAAAGAGATATATTGAACTGCTAGAGACCACCAATTTGGCTCATTTTTGGTGGAAAGTAAATCGTGGTTTGATCCATCAAATTAATGCACTAGATAGCTATAAACAATGGTTCCTCGTGATATCTTGTAAAAAAATAATCAAGAAGAGTGCTTTTTTTTTTTCTTCTATTAATCAGACCATATTGAGGTCACAACTACCACTTTATTCGTGCATGTTACTTCTGGAGCTATCCGTCTTCCACATGTTTCTTTCCACCATCAACTGGTTGGTCTTCACCAACGCTATGACCAAAAGACGACAAGAATTTCTAGCAACCATATTGATACTTTGCCAAACTCTGCATCAATTTAAGGGGTAATATAGACACATGGAGCACCAAAACAATTCAAAATCCAAGTAGTGGCCCCTACTTGTATACTAAAGAGCACACGTGTATATATTGTGTATAAGTTAGGAACATGACTCAAAATAGTGGCCGCTATGCATTATTGGCAATAGCGGTTAAGGCCGCTACACTATTTTGAAAATAGAGGCGCTACAGTCGAAAACCTAGTAGAGCCAAGCAATTTTTATTTAAAACATTTGTTTCCCAGTTTCTTCTCCTCAATAACCTTTTTTCTAAAGTTCTCTCTATGCTTATATGGTTCCACAAATTATTTAAAAAAATACAAGATTGACTGCTACACAAGATTCGAATTTTTTTTACCACTTAAAAAATTCACGCCGCTACATATCACCGCAACCACTATGTATCACCTGCTATATAGCATTTTGGCCACTGGCTGTTGTGCCTGCCACAGCCACTATTTTGATCCTAGGTTAGGAATGCCTTAGTAAGGATATGATTACTGCAATTTTGATTAGCCTCAATTAAGGCTGAATTGTTTCCGTGACTGGATTTTCAATCCTATGTAATGCACAGTCGAACCAAGACAAGGGTACAAACCAATATTCCAATCCTTCTTCCTCTTATCTTTGGTTGTACTTTATAAATAGTCATTGGCTACTCTCAATAATATAGATCAAAAGAATTCAGTCAAGAAGTAGCCCTAAGCCTTCAACATATAAAGGTTTCATTTATTTATATATTTAAAAAAAGCATCTCCACGGTGTTGAGGGACAGAGAAATTTTGAGGTCCATTAAACTCGACAGACTGGAATGACTTCCAGACTTAGGTAAATGGTTCAAAAGAGGATTGGCTTTTGATGGCGCACAGAGAGGCATAAAATTTTACTTCAAAGGGAACTCCATGGGAATCCAGGACCATCTGGTGTTTGTGCGACTGATAGAGATCACAGGGAGGTATTTCTTAATTTTTTTCATGGCCAATGGTGCAGAGGACTGCAATACAGAGGGAATTTTGCGTCAAATATCTCAAACTCTTAAACAATGCTCTCTCCAGTCTCTGGTTTGCTTATTATTGAGGAAGACTCAAAGCACTGTCGCATGGATTGAGAGGCTAAGGCAAAGGAGCCACAAGATCTACCCCTACACACGGAAAGAGAGGCATATTCTATAGCGGACAACATCACAGCAGGTCCAAACATATTGTTTCCTGATCGTCCATTCAAGACCATAAGGTCACCCATTATCTTGATAAATAGATCTTTCATGCTGCTCCGTGCTATTAGTTTGATCATTCTTCATTTTCTATGATATGAATAGATAATTATCGGTTATTAAAAGTGTTTTAGTTCCTAAAGACCTCCTGACTTTTACCATACCAAAAGAAACAGATGCAGAAAACATTAAGGGAAGAACTAGAACAACCTTCAGCTCAAGTATCCGCTGGAACTCTGAAGGTGTTCCCTCAGGAAGCAATGCTCGATATGTATCCCCGACAGAATCAACAGGAGACAATATCACCTGTAGAATAATAGTAATATTTCATGATAAGTATTGATAACACACACACACACAGACACACACACACACACACACACACACACACACACACACACACACATATATATATATATATTCCATGATAAGCTCTAATGACTAGATGTTGAAAAAGTAGCAATCATACAAGACTAAATCACTCACCTTTAAGAGTGCCTCAGCCTTGCTCATTTCACGGCTCACAAATTTAGAGTAACCAGCAGCACCTGATGTCTGTTGTCACAAGAGATAGAAAAAGGAAGCATTGAAAATTTGTAAACAGTGGAAAACAGAGGGTGGATTGAGATCAATAGATATGGTCATACATGAATCCCCAGGCTTTCGAGCATAGCCTATCACGGGATGGGCTGAGTCACATTGTTGGACCCATGGATGGTCCTGGTGGCCATTCATTGTTAGGGTCAACAAATAAGTAGGGACTTGAGCCACACGTAGATCCATAGGCTGGCACCGGCTTGATTCACAAACCTGATAAATAAAAGGGCCAATGTTCAAGCCCAGGTATGACAAGCTATCCTAAGGCCCATTCCTGGCTGTCATGCAGACTCACTCCTGATTTTCAGGACAAGTAGTGAATAGGATGGGCCTTGGAATAAATTTTACGCTGAACATATAAATGGCATGGACGTTGGCTCCACTAAATATTCAGGTTAGGCTAGAACAGACTTCAACTCAGGTAAGCTAGTTAACATCTAAGCATGAAATCTTGCATTAACAAAGGACATGAACAAGCATACATGACACAAGGTATGCATTTATAAGCATTGCTGCTGAATGAATATCTGCACGTAAAATGAACCATCACTAAGGAGTCGTTTGTCTACACCCATTTACATATGTAAATGGTGAATGTGTAACATTTACGTATCAATCATGTTTGTCTACAATTATTTACGCATCTTGCGTGTAAATCAGATGTGTAAATAGTGTGAAAATGAACCCATTTTCACACCAAGATTTGAACACCTGTTGAGGTGCGCTTTCGAAGAATACCCGTTGTTGGAAGCGGACGGTTTGGTGTTGGGGCATTTCCGTGAAATAGGTTCCAGGTTCGAAACCCCCTCCAATGCATTAAAAAATAATAATAAAAGAGGTCTCAAAGTTTGGGCATTTCCATGAAAGAGGTTCTAAGTTCGAAATCCCCCTCCAACACATTAGAAAAATAATAATAAAAGAGGTCTCAAAACGGATTATTTTAAGGGACAAGATTTGTAAGACAAAAAACATATTAGAAGATTAAAGTGGCTCCAATGATTTTAAGGGACAAAATCCGTAAGACAAAATACATATTGATAATAAAAATTTTAAGTGACAATCTATAAGATAAATATCTCAATGATTTTTCTATATCAACTTTTAACTAGTTAATTACCTTATTATTTTAGTTTTTTTCCAATATCTCAATGATTTTTCTAAAGTAATTTATTATTGCAATACTTTAAAAATCTTTAAACATGTATATATGAATGCAAAAGAGAAGAAATAATGTATTTTATATAGCATTATGGCATCATTTAAAAATAAATATTAGCATAAAGCCTATGAGATGTGTGGGTTAAGTTTTGTGCAAATTGAATAATGAATTAAGATCAATACTAAATTGAATATCAATTAATAAAAATATTAATAATAATGCTATTTGCTTAACCATCAAAATATAAATTCATATTTAATTAACCAAACATGTTGGAATGTATTTTTGTGACGGTGATCACTGATAGAAATGTATTTTTTTGAAAAGTATATTTCATGTTGAAAGACATGGTCTTTTTGAAGGATCTAAAATGCAAATGAAAATTTTGATATAAAATGGACCTTTTTTCACCTTTTTTAAATCATTATATTGGAATTTAATTTAATGAATAATAAGTATCATTTACAAAATCTTTTAATACATTTACACATATCATTGAAACAAATATGGTAAAATAAATCACATATGTAAATGATGCAAAAATAGTGTTATTAGACAAATGTTGCAAAAAAAAAAAAACGCATGTGTAAACGTACATACTTAAAATTTGAATATTCATCATTTACATGTGTAAATTGTATTTACATATCCTATGTGTAAAAGACAAACAACCCCTAAAGTGCATTGGTATTCACATGAATGTATGCAGATACAATGTGAAATTAGACTGCTATAGATGAATAATAAATATATTAGGGACTCAAGTCACTCAGCGCATTGGTGGTGTAAAAACTAGAAGAATAGTTTGGAAGTGAAATACCGCGTCTTTTTAAATACTTTGCAGGGTGGAACGAATCTTATCCGTGAAGCCACAATTTTCCATTGTGCTGAGGAGCTAGTCTAATAGACTTCCCATCTCAAGGCTTGGACATTATTGTGACATTCACCTCTAAGCTCCATGGGTGGAGTGATTTGTTGGTTAGATATTTCTTCTTTTTTTTTTCTTTTTTCAAAGGATGTTGACGAGAATATGGCTAAATAACTCAATCGCCGCTTTCCTTGGTGCTTGTATCATTTATTATGATCTATGATGTATATATTTTTAAGGATGCACTTGAATCCCATGCAATCCATTGCGGTCTGCAGCGCAGTCTACTTGGTTCCTTTGCTTCCTAGCCATGCCCTAAGCTTGAAGCTTGATGTCATAATTGCAGCACAGGTCATCAATGAATTTTCTTTATTACCACATATGAACAAAACTGCAAGGTGGTGTTTCCATGTCAAGCAGGTGTCTGAAAGCAGCACACAATGTCCACATTACAGCAACCCAAGATGATGTTCTATGTTATTTGAATACAGCTGTTGGAGATGGGGACACATTACGTATCATGCCCCGACCATAAAGGTTTGTGTAATGCGTAACAACATGGTTATATAAATTGACGACATCTGATGATCGGCATGTGCATGAGCTAACTAGATACAATGTACTGTTCTATGTGCAGATCCCAACAGATCTTTTATGAGCTGTACTGTTCTATGTTTATTAAAAAAGAATTAAAAACTAAAAAAGAAACAGCCACCTTGGCATGTTTTACGGTCTTCCATTCATTCTCCAGTTTCTCCTCTCACAATAATGTTCTTCTGTATTCTCACTAAGAAATAGCGCAGGGCTCCTCTAAAGTTATCAACAAGTAATGTATTAATTGTGACAAGAGCCTGTAGCACAGTGGGGGGGTGCTCACTGTTGCAACCTTGAAGCAGTGGGTTCAAGTCATACTTCACCAATCAAAAAGAAAAAAGGTATTAATTTTCTTGTTACTATTAAAAAAATTAAAAATATTATTTCATAATTTAAAGTATGTCCAACAGAAAATGTATAGCAATGCTAATTCACATACTTAATGGCCACATTTGCTACTGGTATCCTAGTGATATGAAAGATCAGGGCATCTTTGGTGAAGGCAAAATCTAGGTGAATAAAGATTCATCATTTCACAAGAGATGAAGAAAATACCTGTCTTCCCAGTGCAGGAATCTCCAAAAGAATCGTCTTTACAGCTTGAGTATCCAGGAGCATCTGTAAAAAGCATCATTACTAAAAATCAGCTCTTTCTATGAGCACTGCTGTTGGAACACAATCTCAGTGTTATGGAATTGAGGCTGTCACCAAGATGGCAAAGACTCAGATGAAGCGGTTCCAATTAGATAACCAAAGGGTTAAAATAATATAGCTTCTCAATACTCCAAGAGCAGCAGGCCATTTGTACAATAGCAGCGTAGCACATGAAAATGGCTGATACCTGTTGTGCTCCTGTTTCTGATATTTGTTTGCACTTGTAAATGTTGAGGTAGAACCGGGGGCCCAGAGAAGCTGCTAGCTGCATCAAATTATTCAACATTAGCCAATTAAAGTAAAAAATGTGGGTACCTAGATAGATAGATATGGCATTTGCTCCTGTGCATATGCTGAGACACCTGTGGCGCCCACTATGTAATCAATCTGAATGGACCATCCAAACCAACCCCGCCCCTCCCTCTATGAAGAAAATAAATAAATAAAAATAAATAATCACATGTCACAGATCTCATGGAGTTTTCCCCAATGTGAATGGACCGGACCGTTGATCTTATGAATTTTGTCTTTAAAGCCATTAAACTTGTGGGCCACAGATCTGGGGTGGCCACACACAGATCTTTCGATCCCCACACCTGCCATGATCTATGGGGCCCAGCAGTTGTCTCACGCATGTGAGAGAGGGGAATTCTACAAAACACCCTTCTAAAAAGGGGCAGTTTTGCCCCTTAATAACTTCCAATAAGAATGGCTGCATTTATTACTATTCCAATGGGAATCGTGATGAATTGTCCAGCTTCATTGAGGAGACAAAAGGAGAAACCGGGGGGGGGGGGGGGGGGGGTGGTGGTTGGGGGTGGGGGTGTGCACATTAAGTTGAGTTATCCAAGTACTACACGATTCAACTTTCTTTCATAAAATTGATATGGTCTTCACAAACGGTCAAGTAATTGATATGATATTTTTCTAGTAGGTCCCATCATTTAGAAGGTATGATCATTATAAATCCATGATTTTTATATTAATCATTCTCTAATTTTCAATCAATCAGAGGTGCAAACAAATTGTATAAAGGGTCCCACAGTAATTGATATGGTATTTTTTACAATGGGTCCCATCATTCAGAAGGTATGATCATTATAGATCCAAGAGGGCTTTTTTTTTAATAAATCGTTATCTAATTTTCATTCAAATCAGATGCACACATTGTATAAAGGGTCCTACTCATAATCTAATTTTCATTCAATCAGAGGCGCACACAGATTGTATGAAGGGTCCTACTCATAGTTTTAAACTCTTGAGATAGAAAGCCCTGGTTTACTCACGACCCTTTTGAGAATGAGAAAAAGAAGGAAGTTTTAAAACTTCCAATACAACTCATCATCAGTTAGTTTTAAAGAAAGAGAAAAAAGTGGAACTCCTACATTTAAGAAAAATCCACATCACCATAAGTATAAACTTTCATTCGTTGAACACATGGGGACTGGGGTGTTATGCTTTACAAAACGCCCGGGCATTGTGAGCGCCCCTCATATATATATATATGTATGTGTGTGTGTGTGTGTGTGTGTGTGTGTGTGTGTGTAGGGAGATGCTTAGGAGAGCTACCCCCTATATATAGGGAGATGCTCCTATGAGAGCATCTCTCGCCTTACTATGAGAGATAAGGTGGGGGTCCTCACATCCATATCCAATGCCAACAACTTAAATATGAGGGGCCCCACCCTATCTCTCATAGTAAGGTGAGAGATATGGTGGGGGCCCTCACATCCATATTCAATGCCAACAACTTAAATATGAGGCACACTAGAGACCCCACAAATCATGGAACAAAGGGGGACTGAAAGATCCAAGTGAGGCCAACCTAGATATCAAATTTGAAGTCAATCTAATACCTCAACCCATTCATCCATGGTCCACAAGTTTAATGGCTTTATATAAAATAATAAAATTGACCCTCCATCCAACGGTTCACTCCATTTGGATATATCAAAATTCGGTGGGACCCATTGTAAATACGAGGGGTGTGGTTTAGATGGTCCACTCATATGGACCAATAGGTGGCCCCATCAATTGGCTCGTACCGTAAGACCGTAAGGGAAGCTTGTACAAGAGCATCTCTCTCTCTCTCTCTCTCTCTCTCTCTCTCTCTCTCTATCTCTCTCTCTCTCTCTCTCTCTCTCTCTCTCTCTCTCTCTCTCTCTCTCTCTCTCTCTCTCTCTCTCTCTCTCTCTATATATATATTATATTATATATATAGGAGAGAGAGAAAGAGAGACATGGATCATTCAATCCCCAGTAGTCATGATCCAGCGCATCCGGTGTGCAAAGAGCTTTCCATGAGCACCTCACTATGGGGTCCACCTGCTAGCTCACATGGGGATGGGTTAGGGGGGATTAAAAGAATTGGTTGGGACCCCTACGTGCAAAAATTGGTCCCATTCGATCATCGTAACCCTTTCATCCACGGCCCACAAATCCAATCCATTCGGAGGGTGCACGACGGTCGATCCCAACAGTCCATTCGGATGGGCGCAAACCCATGGGGCGCGGTGGTCTAGTCAGTTGAACCATCAGGTGGGCCCCACTATAGGTGCGCACATATGCGAGGTGTGCATAGGATAATTTATATATATACGCGTGGTGCGCATGGAGCCTTCTATGAGCACCTTACTACGGTATTTTTTTTTTTTTGGGTGGGTGTGGTTGGTGGGGGGTGGGGGTGGTTTGATCCAAATAACTGGTTGGGGCCCACCTGATTATCATAAGCCCTTCACCAACCGCCCACAACTTTCACCCCTTGAAAATTTGACTTGACAATTCAACACTACAGTCCATTCGGATGGGTGTAAAAAAAAAGGGGGATCGGGGGGCTTCCAAGTATGTGGTCCAATCAAATGGGTGATCAGATAGGCCCCACTGTAGGGTGTGCACCGAAACACCATGCACACAGCATCCACTGGATAATTTCTATATACATAATAGAGAAATGTTATATGCATTTACGGTGAGAAAAAGCAGGCTGGGCCCACCTATCACCAATCCGAACCATCCACACACACGGGACCTTTTGAATTACACCAAATCCGTTGGGTTTGCTCTAATCCAAATGGACTGGACCATTGGATTGAGGGTCAAGTTTTTCTTTAATATAAAGTCGTTAAACTTGTGGGCAGTTGATGAAGGGGTTAAGAGGTATGGGATTGACCGCAAACTTGATACTTGGGTCCATCCAAGATGGCTCTTTCAGTCCCCCATGGTCTCGTGATCAATGGGGCTGCTGGTAGGCCCCATCAAGCTCCCTTTCACCATAAGATGATGACAGGCAAATGGACAGGAGCATTTCTCTATGGAAATATTCTATTATTTCTACTAAGAGGTACTTCTCACGGATTTGCATGAGAAGTAAACTTTTTACCACTGCATGAGACATCCCATGACAAATCTAACCCCCTCACACTCATTAATCCTCAATGAATTAGCATTGACCCTAATTTGTCACTAATATGAATAATAAACACCGCCGGATTAAATTTCATGAAAAATGTAACTTAAGAGATCGTTAGAATTTAATCTAACGATGAATATTATTCAGATTAGTGCTAAGTTAGGGTGAGTGTTAATTCAATTGGGGGTTGGGGGTTGTGAGTGTAAGGGGGTTTGATTTGTCATGGGGTGTCCCAAGCAGTGGTAAAAAGGTTACTGCTAAAACAAGACCGTGAGAGGTACCTCTTAGCAAAATATTACGAGAGAGAGTTTAGATATTTAATAACAATGGGTTGTACTTTCTAGCATTCAGTTACAACCGAAAACAATGAGTAACTTACCTCAACGCATCGTAAATATCTCAAAATCAAACCCTGATTGCATAACTAATATAAAGCTTCTTTTTTAAAAAAAAATTGGAGAAACCATCTGAATTGACCATAAGACTTACACACGTCCATATTCATTAATTTAATATTTTCGGGAACCATTGATTAGGGATGACAAATGAATTAACCTATTAACCCTCAGAAAGGGATAAGTTGAGAAGAAAAATTCACAAAGTTAACCCCAGATAGATGGATAAGGCTGTGGTGATGATCATATGATGGAAGAAAATGGAGAAAGTTCATTCATTGTGGTGTCGCTTCGTCTATTTGGGGATTCTTTCTCAAACAACATGAAGTGAGTTGGTGTTTTCTAGGTTCAATACCGATGGTGTTTGAAGATCGGAGGAGGGCCCCAATGGGTGGAAATGGTACGATCTTATGGAGGATAATTCCCTTTCCATGCTCTGGTCAATCTGGAAAGAGAGAAATGATAGAATTTTCAACAGGAAAGAATAATCTCGGGAGGATCCAGTTTCAACTGTGCTATTGAGGATTGCTAAATGGGCCTGTGTTACAAAAGAATTTTTAGAAATTAAGATAGATGACATTTTGCAAAATTGGGGAGTTTGTTTGAAGACAGTTGCTTTAAAGAAGAAGAGGATGGTATCTTGGTGTTCTCCACCATGCGGAGTCTTAAAATTCAACATTGATGGAGCGGGAAAAGGAAAACCAGGTTTGGTTGGCATTAAAGGTGTTCTAAGAAGTCATAAGGGGGAAGTTTTGTTTATGTCATCTAAACATGTGGGGATCAAAGACTAATGAAGCGGAAGTTCTGGCAATCCTAGAAGCTCTTCGTATTTTTCATATTTCATTTCATCATTGAAAAAGTCTACATGGCCCGGATTTTCTGGCCGGGCCATGTGACCGATCCCACCTTGGACGGTGGGATCTCATTAAAAAATGAGATCCCACCGTCCAAGGTGGGATCGGTCACATGGCCCGGCCAGAAAATCCGGGCCATGTAGCAGGTGTTAAGTAGTTGTTTGTGCAGTTTCCTATCACCAATTGGTTTTGGGATTACTGGCTAGCAACTTTGACATGGTATCAGAGCCTGAGGTCTCGAGTTCGAAACCACGCAGGGCAGAAATGCCCCATGCCGCGTTGTGTGTTTGTGCGGGCGCAAAATGCGCTGGGCAAAAAGGCCCCATGCTGCGTTATAGTCTTGTGCGGGCGTGTGCTTCGGATCCGGGCGGTGTCCCGCCCGAGGGGGGGTGTTAAGTAGTTGTTTGTGCAGTTTCCTATCACCAATTGGTTTTGGGATTACTGGCTAGCAACTTTGACAGCAGGTCTCTTAATCATTATCTTACTGTGGAGAGTGATTCGGCTAATGCTATTTCTTGGGTGAAATCTTTGAGGGGGCCATGGAAAATGCAATTTCTCTTCAATGAAATTAGTCATTTAATTTCTAACTTGTAGGTTACGTTTCAACACATTAGTAGATCTAGAAACGGGATGGCATACTGTTTAGCTAAGCAAGGGGTTCATAGATCTTGTAATTTAAGCGCCTCTATAATGTAGTGTGTCGCTGGTTCATTTCTCTTGTACCGGTTCCACTATGGACGGCATTTTTGTCTATTTTTGCTGAGTTGTACTTCTTTTTTGAAATAAAATTTACTATTACCAATAAAAAACAACAATTTACCAACTAGTGAAAGGGCATGTAAGTAGGAAACTTAAGTACACATCATGCAGTTTTATATTATTAGAATAATGTTACTTATTTAAAGAAAAAAATTTGGTGGCAACTCATACCAACTAAGACATGGCACACGTTCACCCTATCAAACTCCAACTTAGCTAGCCATTTGTCCACATGATAAAAGGCCAGCTGAAGAGAAGACAAGAAAGCTTTGATCTCATTAAAAATGAGCTAATATTTCAAAAGGCCCCAAGCCAAGAACGCAACCGATCCAACTACATTTGGAATGCATTCCACAAACACCCTACCAGAAAAATGTTGTGAAAAAAATTTAAATGCTTCTTTATCCACTCCAATCTCAGCTTTATTAGAATCCTTCACCCAAATAGGAGAAGAGAAAGCTAACACCACCTCCTGGTTGGCATCACAAAGGATACCACCTTATAGTTGCCGGTCCCAATAAACCTCTAGCTGCCCCCTTATCGTAATGCCAATCAAGACTTCATTTGTGAACCCCATAATTGCACAAGTATAAACCAAATATCAAGTGGATCAGATGGTCCTAACCATTTGAAATTTCACCCTTGGACCATTTTCATTTTAACCATCTGACAACCACTAATTAGATGGTTAATGCCCTAAGCCATACTATATCCACAGAAGAGCCACTATTTGAATCTAAGCTAACATGCCTACATACCTTGTCTATGGTGGAGGGATCACTATATTTTTTCTTCAGGCCATCAATGTCAAAAGATGAATTATATGGTCCTACGTTGTAGCACATGTACATTTCCTGAGGTGCCACATGGTACAAGTGGGGCACGTGGTTACATGATCCATACATACCCATTGTGACCCCATTGATGAGTTGGCTAAAGGCAACCTAGTGCAGTGGGACCTGATTAACAATGAGTGTCAAGCCCAAGTGACGGAGAAGAAGGATGTTGTACTCCAAGCCCAGACCTTTAGAAGGAAGCCTATCAATTCAAATACAACTTGGCGACATGCCATGCCTATAGGCCCATGCCAGGCTTGCTGGGCTCAAACTAGCCTACACCCAGACCACTGACCCAAACTAGCCATGCCCTACCCTTTGGGCTCACGTGATGGGGACATCATGCCTAATTCCCCCCAATCCACACAAAATCTACCAAAGGAGGAAGCGTAGGGTGGCAGATCAAGCTATGATATGGATGGATGACGCGTATCCTACCTTTGAGCGCTGAGATTTTTGTGAATCCACCGTTGGATTACCATCTTGATGACATCCAACGGCTAGATCTTGTCGGATCTAGCTTTTGATGAACGGAAGGCCCCATGTGTGCAATCATATGGAAGGCCCCACACCGTGAAGTGCCACATGGGAGGAAATAAAGTTACATGAAGTCAAGACGCCAAATGGGATTAATTTTAAAAAAAATAATAAAGGGGCCCATGTTTTCAGAGAATTAATAAAGAGGGGGTCCACCACTTAAGTGAAACCCCTTTGGGATGCATGCACATACCCATGCGCACAACATTCCAAGTAATTGTCGACATGTTTTTTATTTTATTTTAGTTTCTTTTATTTTGAGATTATGATGATGCCATCTTTTAGGGTTACTTTTAAAAAGACATTATTGTATCTACTTGCACATGCCAATCTTATGTGATTAAAACTTTGAGAATGAAAGAATGGAGTTCTCCTCTTCTTTGTAAGTCTATTGAGTTTCCCTTTGCTCAAAGGATGTAACGCCTCCGGATCGGAGTTTGGTGAGAGCCCAAGAAAAGGTATCCTCTTCTCTCTCTATTTCTTTTTCCTACAAGCAATCTTCCTGCACAAACCCTAGGTTTCCAGATTCTTGATCTACATCATCTCCTCCAGAGATAAAACCCCAAACCATCAGATCTACAACCCTTGCCACCAAATCTCTTCACCTGGTCTTCCCATAGCCCATTACACCTAACCATTGCACAGATCCTCGCGAAGGAACACGAGTTCTGCACAAGTGGCCATTCCCTAAGCACTTGGAAGTTCTATCTTCCATTGGGATCCTACCTTCACTTGAGAAGGATTTTACTGCAGGACTGCAACTTTGCCTTGTTGGATCAACCATCGATTTTCCCATCTGATTGCTATGTTAAAAAATGTGGATGGTGAATTTATTTTCAGCATTAATTTTTAATTCCAAATCTGATCTCATCACACCATATTAGGTTAGAGTCATATTTTCCTGCATCATCACGTGACCAGGCTAGGCCTAATTTGTGACCTACAAATCATGGATTAAAAAATCGTCCGAGTTGACTCAGACTCCGCCTCAAATGAGTCGGATCCTATGGGATCATACTCAAATCATGCGACTCGACTCAAACAAGTAGGCCGAGTTCGCACAGTGACAAACTAGACCAATTGTATTATATTTTAGTTGAGGTTTTTGATAACTCTTTAGCGGTAGTTTCTCTATGGAAATTTAAATGTAGAGAGTTCTATAGTTAGGCATGGGAATGCCAATGGACCAATTATTGCTAGGTTAACCTAGGGTTTTGATAAGGATGTCAATGTTCCCACAACATTAGACATTTGACTGCAGTGGTATTTTTACTTCTTTTTTTTTTTTGTAATTTGTAGTTTTTTTAATACAAATCTTCCTATGCATTCACCTCTCACTGTATTATGGTGAGAACTTCTAGCAAGCTCACCTTATTATCCATCTGAACTGTTCACATGCACCAGACCCCCCGTCATAATCAACAGACCCCGAGGTTTTCACCCATCTAATGGACTGGACAGCTGGATCGAGGGTCAATTTTTCTTTTTAATATAAAGCCATTAAAATTGTAGGCCATGAATCAAGGGGTTGGATGCATGAGATTGACCCCATTTTTTTATAGGTCCATCACAAGTGGATCTCTCCAAACAAAAATTCATGTTATATGTGGGGGCCTACCCGGTGTGCATGGTCAAATGCGCAAAGAATATTACCCTTTTTTATTTTTTCTAGTGCATTCAATTGGGACTTGGTCCGACTCGGCAAAGTCAGGCAATCAAACTCAGAGTTTCCCTAGCCCAGTGAGATCCCAAGTTCGAGTTTTTTTCTTGGACCTGCCAACCCTAGGCCAGCTTCCTAGCCTGCGCAAGTTGGCTAGGACCTAACCTATGGCCCACCAGCCACCCCATTCCAAATGCATGTGTAAGCACTCACACACCCTAAGACATGCGCATGACCTCAAGACTTTGAAATGGTTTGAGATTGTAATCTCTATCTCAAGTTTAAACTAATGAATGGTTTGGATTTTCTTCATGTTTTATTTGTTTGGGAACTTACAAAAGTAAAGAAAAGAATTTGAAAGTGTTGAGATAATAGTGAAATTCCCAAGGTCCCCTGGTCATGCCTAAAAGCCCAAGATATTGCATTAAGCAAATCACTTTCAATAATCAACAGTTCCCGGAAGGATTCCACGTACATTTTTAATGCTTCTAAGATCACCAAAGTTTAGCTTCATTAGGATCTTTAATACTGATCTTTTGAGAAAGGAAAGCACCATATTAGAACTCCAATACCCGTCAGGCTTGGTTTGCCTATGGCTCCTCCGTCAACATTGAATTTCAAAATCCCTAGATGAAGGGAAGACCACCTCTCCCACTTGCTCTCGTTCAAAGAACCATCACCCAAACACGCCCCTCCCAATTGTGCAAAACACAAAATACAACGCCCTATCATATTTTTTTTTTCTAACCAACTCCCAATTACCTATCTTAACATTGCCAAATACAAAATATCATCAGGAGATGAAGCCTTTCCCTTGAAGATCCTATCATCTCTTGCCTTCCACACCAACCAAAGAATCATAAGTGGAGAAAGCCTTCAAAGCACTGATCCCACAGAAGGGATAAAAAAAAACACCTTAAATTATAAAGCCTCCGCATGAGGAGTAACAAGGCCAAGACCAATATGAGAGCAAGGAGGATGATAAACCGCCTAAGCGCCTCCAATAAAAAGTAAAAAGATTTCATGGAAAATGAATCTTTCCAAATGAGGCTGCTTCTTCCCCACACAAAAACACGTGAGAAGGTAATGCTAATAAAGACTCATACTCGGACTCCTAAAGCTAACACAAAACTCCTTTGACAGACAACTCCCAAGACAAACTATTATATGAAACAACATAACGATCTTTGGGAAACGCTCCTATGAGAGCAGGGGGGGACCCTTGTATTTAGGCTGTTGGCATTGGAGGATATGGACCAAATGGTTCCCCCCTCCCTTTACTCTCATAGTAGTTTGCTGGTTACTCTCATAGGGGCATTTCCCCTGATCTTTAATAGAGGACTCTATATTTGACATAACTCTAAACAACCTAGGGAACGTTCTAGACAAAGGACCACTCCCCACCCAATCATCAAACCAAAGCCTGACTTTGTTACCCACCCCTTGTCTAAATATTGCTCCCCCACTAACAACTCATCTCCCCAATGAAAGAATGGTACCCAAACAAAAAGATCTCCAATATCTAGGGACACTACTGTATAACCAACCCCACTCATTCTCACCATATTTAGAAACCACAGCTCCCCTCCATAGGGTACCCGGCTCTAAAACCTACCCCTTATTTAAATATTGCTCCCCCACTGATCACTAATCCCCCAGTGAAATAATGATACCCAAATAAAAATATCTTCTATAACCAGGGACACAAGTAACCAACCCCAGTCATCCTCACCACCACCATTTTGGTAGCAAATAAGCATCTCAACCTAAATTTTTGAAATTGGTGTGTCAAATCCTCATTCCCCGTGTCCGATCCATATCTAGGCCATGGTTCAAACATAGCGGCCGCATTATTAGCCGTAGTGATTGAGGCCGCTACACTATTTTGAAAATAGCTGCACTACAGTCTAAAACCTAGTAGAGCCAATCAGTTTTAATTTAAAACACTATTATTTTTATTTCTTTTTTATTTAAAACATTATTATTTTTATTTCTTCTCCTCAATAGTCTTTCCTAAAGTTTTCTCTACACTTATACGGTTCCAAATCACTAAAAAACACAAGATTGGTTGCTGAACAACATTTAAATTCTTTTGACCGCTAAGCTTTGTTCACGCCGCTACATATTGCTGCAACCACTGCATATCACCCGCTACGTAGCGTTTTGGCCACTGACTGCTACACCCGCCGCAACCGCTATTTTAATCCTTGATGCGGGCATCATACGTTGCAATGTTGTATTGTATTATGGCTTCTCCCTTGCATCGTTGGTTTTCGGTTTTAAAATTATCATAAAATCCCTTGACAACATATATCTTCAGGGACATGATATAATTTCTAGCTGAGATGCATATGCAACAATGGATGTGGACTAACAAGAATAGAATTAGGAATCAGTACATAAGGAATTTCAATTTAGATAGTTTAAGCATGCATACAAAAGATCAGAAATGACCCTCATATGAAGAATTGAAATGTTACAAATTCAAGGAACTAGAAGGGGGCCAACTGAAAACCTGGAATAAAGAAGTGAAAACAATAGATGCAAGATTTTGGAGTTACAAAGGACATGGCTTTAAAAAAGGTTGAGTAAAAACTATAAACTCACAAACTCCATGATGATGATGATATAGCATAAAGCAAGTGATAAAAATACCTTGTCTAAGAAAAACTGGAAGTAGATGGGTGATAGTAGGCTTCCAAGAACAGGGATACTAGTAGTAAGAATTGAATTTATACCATTAACATACCTGCAAATAAATAATAGAATTTGTTTTAAAAACACTTCTTGGCACTTAAAGACAGTAGAATAAAGCATCTTCCAAATGAGACAAAAGATACAAGTTTAACAGATCAATGGAATTCATAAAAGCATACTCTGATTGGTCACCAACACTTTCAAGTGCACTCCATGGAACACGGGTCATTGCAGCCATTTCAGCATCAAATTTAGTTTCCAGACCATGAACTAATGTCATTAATGCTTTCGTAATCACTGCTGAGAATTCATCCTGTAAAAGACACAGAAAGTCCTTGAATATGAATTCTAGAAATTCCATAGGTAATTCCTAGTTTCCCACAACCCAATTAGTATTGCTCCAGCTACAAGATGTGAGTCACCTGCACTTCTGACATATCCACTTTGTCCGCAAATTGAGAATCAATGATTTTTGAAACATTTTCTGCGAGTTCACCAGCCTGTTGAGAGAGAAAGAAATCTCATCTTGGTACAATTCTTAATCAATCCGATTAACTTCAATTAGTTACAGCAGAAATTATTTTATATTAGTTATTAATATTGTCAACTAAAATATATAGTTACACATACCATGATCTAATTTAATTTCTACTAAAAATTTCTATTACAGTTCAAAAAATGATAGTTTCAAACACCAACATTTTGAAAGGAAGAAAAAAATAGAAATTCAATTGGATTCAATATAAATAAGCAACACAGAACCACATCTCTTTGAGTTGATTTCATTGCCACCTAAATTTTTACAATATCCACATCAAATGGCGCACAGTATCTTCTTATAAGTCATAAGCACTAAGGACAAAATAACTGACCGTTTTATGGCAATATTCTGCCGTATTCACAATGTAACAGATCATCCTCTCATCTCTGTCGGACGTCTGCCAGGTGTATTTAGATACAAAGAAGTGAGATCATTGAAATCAGTGAGACAAAGAAACAAGGACAGCATCAAAACATATAAAAGTGAAAAACGTTTGAAGACCTTGATCTGTCCATCTGTGCCGGTAGCTGCTGCTACAATCCCTGTACCACCTTTAGGCAATCTAGCAAATAATTTTGTAGCATATGCTCTGAGAATTCTTTGAAACACCTAATCATGAAAATGGATACAAAAAATAATGTTGAGTTAAAAATCTAAAAGCATTCCTGCAAATGAAAGAAGCTGGAACGCCTATAGAAGAATGTGTAGGTAAGCAGCAACTGGATCCAAAATTATTCCCATGGAAAACAAAGTGGCAGGTGTTTCCTAAGATCACGAATGATTGATCTATCAGATAGGGAATTCACATCGTAGTTGCTAGACTGAAAAAATGCACACAGGAGATTGGGAAAAATCAAATGCGCAGAACACTATAAAGGATTTAATTTTAATTTTTTTTAAAGAGAAAAAATCAATGTAACTTGTTTCTTTTTTCCTAGTAATGTTGATATCTTAAACATATTTAACTATTCGGACATCATTTAATTATGTCATGGCTTTCTTCAGATGATCGTATGCTAGTCTTATCTGTCATTATAATTGTGCTACTAGAGATGGAAATGGATGGATTATGAATAACTACTTTTTTTCTTTCTTAATTTTGTATTATTTTTAGTTTTTATAAGAAAAATAAAAAGGGGAGGCCTCTCCTCAGCTCATGTTGAGGAGAAGGTCCGCTCACACACGTGCGGCATCCCTCAAAAATTTTGAACCCATTTGAAAAGGCCCGCCCAAATGGTGATCCCCTTTTACCAGTGAAAAGCTCCCTCCATTAACTCCACTCTCTTGTCCAATCTACATATCCGTACGCTTGGGCTCCCCTTCTCTCTCGATCGAAAGTCGCTCGCTCCCCTTCAACTCTCTCGCTCGATTGAAGCCCAGTAGGTTTTTGTCGCACGATCGACCATCGCCCATCAACCCTTTGGATCTCGATCACCTCTGCCGCAACGATCGACCATCAACAACAAATTTTGTTCTCCACAGTGAATTTCAGCCAAGATGCTCGCCCTTTTCTCTACGGCGATGCCGGATCTCCGAACATAGCAGTGAATTTCAGCCCTTCTTCTCTGAGGATGATAGATCTCCAGACAACAGTGAATCTCAGCCCTCCATTCCGGCGATGGCAGATATCCTAACACCACACTGAATCTTAGTCGTCTACCTTTTTCTCCTCAGTTCTGCCTTCTGTTCTCCATTTCTCTCTCATTTTCTGGCACCAATCTTAGTCGTTACCTCATTCCCTATTCAACTCCCCCTTTTCGTTTCGCATGTATTTTTTTTCTCTCCTATATTCTGGGAAATTGTTTGAAAATATTATGAAAAATATTGTGTTTCTTTTTGGTTGTTAAATGGTATTGTGAGATGAGGACCAAGTTGAATGGCATTGTTAAATGGAATGTGCAGTTTTAACACTCTCTGTCTTGGAAGTTTGTTGAATGGAGTATGCAGTTATAATATAGACTGGGAGAGCAAAAGAAAATCCAAATGACATGATTTTCATCAAAGGGTCTTTTAGTTGTCTATTATTTTGCGATTTGGAGCAAGAGCACTTGCATCAACTTTAATGGTGTTGGATCTAAGATTGGAATATCTGACCCTGATGGGATGGAACCACTAAAATGAGACCATGAAACTATATCATACATTTGTATGGAATTAGCTGAGTTATCAAGTAAAAGAAACTTGCACTAAATTCTTCTCCTGTAATTGAATCTGCTTCAGCCCAGACACATTAAAAACAAACTGTTGGAACCCAAGGTGTAGTACATAGAAAAAGGGTATAACAACCCAAAGTGCTCCCCTCTAATGAGAGGGTAAAAACATAGTGGATTGTCTCATGATAGTGCTTGACTGCTTGTGTGAACTAACGCCAACATGCTAAGTTTTTGGAGACTCGTCAATGCATATGAACTTTCTGAAGATCTTGAGTTGAACTAATGCCAAATGGCAAGTTAAAGCAACCAGTGCTTGTGGAAATGATGCTAGATTAGAGAGGTCCTCCTGCCTCTGCTGCCAGAGTCAGAAGATAAACACAGGAGACAGTTCAAGATCTTGGGTTGAACTAATGCCAAATGGTAAGTTATAGCAAGCCGTGGTTGTAGAAATGGTGCATAGATTACAGAGTTACTCGCTATAAATGGAATGTAGCTCCACCTATATTCACTTGCATGCCTAAAATGATTTTGCCACAATAATGAGATTCTGTATTTTGGCAAATTATTTACATCATGTCCACAGCTCAAACTTTAAAACCTCATATATATATATATATTTTAATTTGTTATCTATTCTGATCTCTATCTACCCCATAGCCAGTGTAATCCAAATAAGAAAGGACAAAGTGCTGCAGGAAAAAACAATGAGGAGATCATGGGATAAGTTTGCTTTTTTTTCCAGAAAGAAATGAAAAATTGATTTTGACACTTCTGTAACAATTTTTCACATGTTTCCATCTAAGCTTTTCAATATCAATTACTACAACTTTTATCAATTCAAGCTTTGGGATTACACCTAAGATCAAAGGAATGTCAATACTACACAATTTGCCCCTTCTCTCTAAATTTACAGAGGCCTATTTGAAACATATTGAACATTAAACAAACACTTGAACACCATCTCGAATATCACACATGATGTTTTTTTACCCTAAAAGCCTAAATCTAAAAAAAAAAAAACAATCAAATCTTACCAGTGAATTGTTTCGACAAACCATAAATCTAAAGACAAAATAAAAAACTAAAAATAAAAAAACCCAAGTCTGGGCACATTGATGCTTTTTCCTTGAAATCCTAAACCATGATATCGAATATGATAAAAGAAAAA
The DNA here is from genome assembly GCA_012931725.1 of Litsea cubeba. Taxonomy (NCBI): domain Eukaryota; kingdom Viridiplantae; phylum Streptophyta; class Magnoliopsida; order Laurales; family Lauraceae; genus Litsea; species Litsea cubeba. The sequence goes on along the minus strand of CM022951.1, from coordinate 50,509,348 downwards.
CAAAACATAACAAAATGCGAGAAAAGCCATGGCAGAGAGAGTGGGCGTCTTCAGAAAAACAACAAAGCCCCAAAACTAGCCGTGGGAGAGAGGAGAAAAAGATTCTAGTTTCTGCTCGGCTAAGAGATAGAGAGAGTAAAAGACATTTTTTAATCTCTTCCCCTTCTTCTCCTTCGTCTTTCTCATCCTGTCTTTGGTTTCTGAAAATGGGGCGGGAAGACGAGGGAGCGGACAAAGTGCCCTTTTTTCTCTTTCGTTTTCATCATCTCTTGAAATTATGTGATTCTCTTGTGAAAACAGGGCTGGAAGACGAGGGAACGGACGACTGCTTCGCAACTTTTCGCAATCAGGTTCGTTCTGAGCAGGAATACAATTTCATGTTTCCTCCTTTCTGTAATGCGTTTCTCCTCTCCTAGATACCACGGCTTCATCGATTCCTTTCCGGGAAGAAAAACCCCTTCTCATTATGCTCTGTCTTTCTCAAGTCGGAATAACGGCGGGAAGGGGAAAATAACTGGGCGGGACATTTGAAAGAAAGGTTTAGTAGCTTATTTTTCTTAAAAAGTTTCAAGAGTCAAACAACAACACACGTGATTGAGAGGTTTGAGCGGAGGATAAGCTCAGCTTGAGCTGAGGAGAGGCCTCCCCAAATAAAAATTCCTAGAATTTGTAATATGATTCACAACATAATTCAATTCAACCCCTAAATGACTTACAATACGATTTGAATTTTTAAAACACAATGAGTAAGGAAACTTAAAGGAACTAAAATCAATGGTCAAAAGAATAAGCCATTTTGGAGAACAAGAGAATTTCCATCAAAGAGCTCAGAGCTGTTGTCCATGAACATAAGAGAAGGCCCTTCAGCAGAGCATGTAAGAGAAACAGTGCAAATTTTTAGACTCTCTCCCCCTTTTCCTTTAGAAAAATAGGGGGTCAAAAATATCCCCAATAAAAAGGGTTTTAAATTTTAGCTTTCAAAGTCCAAATGGATGCATGGAATAGATTGGAGGAAAAGGAAACTATGTTCTTCTTAAACAGTTTTTAAGAACAAGATATAGATAGATCTGAATACTTTGACAAATTTCGGAAAGCTAGAAATAAGAGGTTGATTTGAATAAGATGAGGTAATATACTGGGATGAGACTAGCACGATAGAGACGGCAAGATTTTTAACTTCTAAAAGGGAAAAAGGTTTGGAGGGTTTCAAAAAATAAGAACAAAAAAGACAACCAAGCTAAAGGAGAAGATAAAAATATGAGACAGAGAAGAATAAAGGTTTGAAAAGAAAAGAATCAGAGATAGGAAAGATTATACCATCTTTGAAGAGATACAGATTCACAATGGAGAAAAAAGAGACTATAGATTTCCTATTGGGAAAGGAAAGAACATGGGACTATGAGAGGACATTTCATTGAGGGAATCAAAGCTTACCTCTAGATTCCAAGGGCTCTTTTCCATCTCCAATCACAAAGACACAAAGGTAAGGTTAAGGAGCTTTTCAAACTTTCGAATGAATAGTAGTAAGCAAATCACAAATAGAAGAGATTTGCTAGTTATTAAAATAGCTTCTTATGAAATGTTACTGAAGGATATCAATAAAATCTTTCTAACCTAATTAGGGATGTCAATGGACCTCCGATTACCTGGTTACCCGAAGGAGCTGATCTGAAAAATTTGGGAATTGACACATTAGTTGGACCCGACTGACAATTAGGCCCAGGTCCGGGTCTAAATCTCAAGTTCAATTGATAATCATGTCCAGACCCAAATACTGAGTATATAATGTATTTAATATATAATAATCTATAATAGATATAAAGTATGATGATGATGATGATGATGATATGAGGGGATTAACATTGTCATATAATGTTTAAAACTATATTAATGACATGCTTTGGCTTGAGCTTGCTTCTGGAGTAGGGTACGGTTCCAATTAGGTTCATCGGAGGATCTAGGTCCTAGACATCAGAAACATGTCGGGTCCAGTCCGGATCTAAAATGGGACCGACCGATCTCAGCATCCGTAGCCATGACTTAAACCCGCAACCTCATGGTTGCAACAGTGAGCACCTTCCAAGTTCCAACTATGCTAAGGGCTCTTATCTATTCTTCTCATTCCATTATGTCTTGTTCCTCTCCTTTCAGATCTAAATGGGGTCTCGCCATTCCACCTAGGGTCAAGGCATTTTTGTTGGATGCAGACAAATAGTAAAACTGACCATTGATCATCTTCAAAAATCAGAAATCCTCTCTTCTATCCAAATATTTGCATCATTTCTAAGCCTAATGAAGAATCGGTCTATCATCGATTCTTGCAGTGTCCCACTGCTAAGTTGATATGACCTTTTTGCACAAGAGGAAAATGGAAAATCCATATCAATTGCAGTAAAAATAATCCAATCATCAACGTAGGTGATCCATGAATAGATTTCCACTTTTTGTTGCTCTGTTATGAAGAGTCATCATATAAGATGATAGAGGTATAATCATACGAACCCTGCATTAAGTTAAACATGATACTTGAAAAATCATTTGATGCAGAGAGAGAAAAATAGATTATTCAAGTCAACTGAGTTAAAAAAAAGGTATATGTAAAAATGGAATACCAATCACATTACATTGCCCAATCTACAGTAGAATCAAAAGTTGGGACCACTAGGATCATCAAAGACGACTTTTATGCAGTGGCCAATAATCCAATTGAAGGTGGTATATATGGTTTGGATCATCAGATTTGTGCCACAGCTGACATGTCATTTGAAAGAAGAAAAAAAAAAACTCTGTAAATTGCCAGATCATTATATTCTTGCATAATGTATATTATAGTAGACAGGACTGTACCTTGAACAAATTAAATAATGTCTGGTTCTTTGTCAAAGCACTGCATCTCTTCAAGCTTCTCCTAATTATCAAAAATAACTGCAAAACACAAATTTCACAATTGAATCTATATATCAAATACGGAAGAATGGGTAAAGTTTCAAATTTGGAAACATTTGCTCAATAAGCTGCATGACATTTACATGCATGGGCAGCACTCTTTCTGGTTGCTGATAATGCAGATGATTTTACAACAATAAAGAAAATTGGCCCTCAATATATAGAAAATTGATCATACCATGGTGTCTCCATAAGAGATACAGGGTGTTTTGATTCATAGATCATACTCCCTTCTAAAAACCTACTTTAAATTTATAATTTAATGGTTTTCGTTCATGCTTTTGATGTCAAAAAAGTTCTTGAAATTAATTCATGGCTAGGGAACTCCATTTGGAAACTATTGGACTAACCCAATTTTCTGACAAGTGGTTTTTGGATGTTGATTTTGAGGGTTTTTCCTTGGTGAAGTTTCAGCAAGGTTACCCAAAATTTAGCTGCTTCCAATGGTTAGAAAAGATATGTTTTCATGCATTTGTACGCGAAAACATTTTCCAAAACCATGAAAAATAATAAACAACATGATCTGGGGCTTCCACAAAGATGGCATTTAAAATTTAACACGATATTAATGGATATAATACTTAAAGACTGTTTCTATCATGTTTTCAATGCTTGATGAATGTGACATGATGGACGAAAGACAACTGTGTCGATTTCCTAAAAAATGAAAGAGAAACAAGCATAAATATCAATTGGTTGATTGAAATATTTTATGCCAACCACTTAGGTTAAGCGTCTGCAAAGTAGGCACCTAAAATTCATTCCGCAAAAAAGAAAAAAAAATCATTCTGCAAAGCTTGGAAAATCGATATGGTGATTGAGAATACGGGATTCCAAGGTACATCAGAATAGGCAATGCATCTATATCATGCCTCATTTGATACCTCATTTTTATATGTACAACTTGTGCATGTTTTAGTCATGGTGTGTCCCCGTCAATTAAAGGTTGCAATGGGTCAGGTTGGGCTGAGAAATGAGGTAACATGTATGAGTTAACCCCAAACCCGACCCATTAATTAAACAGGTTGAAAATCTCAACCCAAACCTTTAAGGGCCTGTTTGTCTGCATTAGAAATTAGAATGCATAGGAATTTAAATAATTAGGAAAGGTGGTTAAAAATGAAGAACAAAGGTGAATATCCAAAAATGCTCATCAAATAACCACACCTTTAATGGAAATTGAATCAAGGGAAGATGGGATATTAATACCCAGCCATCGCCTTCGTAATTCAATACCTAGGAAAATCTAGGTCTCATCTACATCTCCGCCTTATTTCCTTCCTTCCTCACCTCATATCCTTCACCTCTTTAAAAGTCCTTCATGGAGCTTATTTCACCTTAAATTCCCATTTATTCAATTCCTATGTAATCTAAAGCAAACAAACAGGCCCTACGTGTTCAGGTTGACATTTCTGGCCCCATCAACTTGTATAAAGAAAAAATCCCCAGCCAGCACCATTGTTGGCCTGTGTTGGGCATGTCCAAACTATCTCAAACAAGCCTCCCTTAATTCATCACCTATTGATACTAACCCTAAATACTCCTAAATGTGCTCATTTCTGATTATATCTTTCCTAGTTTTACCACACATCCATCTTCACATTCTCATCTCTACTACACTCATTTTTTGCACTAGAAATGATTATAACAAATATTAAATATTAGAATCATACAAATATCTTGTATATGGGTGAAGGGTAATTGTGTAAGTTCATGTTCCCACTAACACATTTGACTAAAATCTGGTTCTTGTGGACAGAAGTATCTAGAACTTTCATCTCTTTTTTTTCTTTTTCCTTTTCTGGTTTTTTTTTTTTTTTTTTTATCAACATTGTTGAGTGAAATTTTTTTCCTTTCATTTTAATCCACTTAAAAAGATTAGAGCTTCATGCCGAAGTTCTTAAGATTCCACCCACGTATGCCTCCATGCCTAGAAGTCAGGTTAGCAGTGCCTTAATTCAAGGTTGAAACTATTTCTTTGTGATAGAAAGCTTCGTGGGAAACATTTATCTCTATCTTTTTAGTCATGTGACCTTTTTTATGTTGATGTTAGCATTAGATCTGTTCTAAAGAGTTTGTGCTTTCTATTTCAAAATATGGCTATTGTAAATTGTAACAAAGATGAAAATCTCTTGGTAACTACTGCTCCAGATTATAAGGTCGATGGGAGAAGTTTTCAAAAGCTAATTTCAACAAGCTATGAAGACAAACAAAAGGACTAGATTGAGAGTCAGCATATAATTGAATAAATTTGGGTCCAGAGTACCGAGAATGAGGGAATTCATTCTGGTGTACTGGCAAAAGAGTCAATGCCATCACTTGTAACCATCTTCTCTCTGCTAAAGAGAGTGGTGGGTGATGAGGTTTGGTGATCATGATTGTGTGCCTGAGAGGTTGTGTAATGCAATCATGTTTCTAACAGTCAAGGCCACGCTTCACATGGTCGGTGGTGGCGGTGCCCACAACCCACTATCCACTAAAGAAAAGTTACTACGATCATGCTTAATTTTTGACGTAGGCACCAATAGGCCCAACAGGCTTATTAAAAAGGGGTGGCAGGTCAGTGGGTTCTACCCACCTAAAATTGACCCAAATCAGGCCTAGGCCTAGCTGTCAGTTTATAAGAGATGACTAGTCTCATTGGCAAAAAAGGAAAATAATGATGCAGTAACTTTCTTTCTAAATTCAGTTGCTTAATTCTTGGATTTGGATTGATTTCCTTCTATTCAGTTATAAATAGGTTATTAGAATAGTGAGTGATTTTCTCAACCGTTATAGATATGACAGCCCATTCCTCCAAAGAGTGGTCAATGTCCTAGTTTCTATACTTTCTTTCTTTATGGGATTCTAATTAGTGTAGCTGGTACTGCTACGATTTAGGAAAGCAGAATTTTTTTGGATTTTCAATATTATAAATAAGAATGTAAAGGGACAACAGAGGCAGTCTTGGAATATTTCATGAAAATTAATTAAAGTTGCATGTGTGCACTTTTATCTATTTTCCTTCTCCTTGGTTAGAGTATCTCCCATTGGATTGAAGGCATTGATGATAGATTTTTGCGATCAATGGTAAGCGAATCTCTATCTTTCTGCTTGTGTGCGGATTTTCTGTTTGATTGAAGATTGGGGTATTGTGGGTTCACCATCAATTGGGACTACTGCTTCCCTAACTGCGTCAGTTAGTATCAAAGCAAATCGGTCCTTAGATCTAATTTGTTGTGAGTTCGTCTCCCTGATCATGCCTCCCCGAAGAGTACGGGGTTGTAGGCAATTGGTTGAGAGCGACGTGGTGAAGAACCCGACCCGCAAGATTTGGAAATTCAGAATCTGCACAAGCAACATTTGGACCAAATCTAACATCGAAATCAGTTATTTGATGAGTAAGCATATGAAGCCGACGATGATTTTTCGGTTTACGGTGATAGACCGGAGGATGGTGGTGTTTTTGAGGATCCGATTTACGATGATGAGTCAGATGAAGATCATGATGATGAATTTAATACACCAATCTGGGATCTCTAAGAAGATGATAATGATATCCATGATCAGATCTTTGATATATTTCAAGATCGTGACTTTGATGATAGAATAATCTTTGATCAGTACCAAGATTATGAAGAAGATACTCCAATAGTCAATGATGAGCAGATTGACATATTGGACTGTGTGAATTTAACTAATGTTACTTTGGAGGGTGTTGTCAAGCCAAAAGAAAAATTAAGGGTAGAGATGTGAAAGATTATGCAGATAATGAGAAGCATGATTTGCAGTTAGTTTATATGCCAGCGACTAGTTATTCAGATCCTTTTTGGGAAGGAATCCAACGGCGCGAGATCTACTACGGGTTGAGTTACGGGCCTAGATGGATAGCAGATGCCAATCTTCCAGACCAAGTCATGACAGATCTCCATATTTTCAATTGCTACCAAAGGGCAAAAGTGGATGTGGAAGAGAAAGAAGAAGCGGAAAAGAAAACGCCAAATTGTGGGTGAAGACTCGAGGGCGATTCTTTTTCAAGTTGGGGGGGGGGGGGGGGGTGTTTATGACGTAGGCACCAATAGGCTTATTAAAAAGGGGTGGCAGGTCAGTAGCTTCTACCCACCTAAAATTGACCCAAATCAGGCCTAGGCCTAGCTGTCGGTTTATAAGAGATGACTAGTCCCATTGGCAAAAAAAGAAAATAATGATGAAGTAACTTTCTTTCTAAATTCAGTTGCTTAATTCTTGGATTTGGATTGATTTCCTTCTATTCAGTTATAAACAGGTTTTTAGATTAGTTAGTGATTTTCTCCACTGATATTGATATGACAGCATATTCCTCCAAAGAGTGGTCCATGTCCTAGTTGCTATACTTTCTTTCTTTATAGGATTCTTATTAGTGTAGCTGGTACTGCTACGATTTTGGAAAGCAGAAGAATTGTTTTGGATTTTCAATATTATAAATAAGAATGTAAAGGGACAACCGAGGCAGTCTTGGAATATTTTATGAAAATTAATTTAAGTGGCATGTGTGAGCTTTTATCTATTTTCCTTCTCCTTGGTTTGAGTATCTCCCATTGGATCGAAGGCATTGACGATGGATTTTCGCGATCAACAGTAATTGATTCTCTTTCTCCCGCCTTGTGTGTGGATTTTCTGTTTGATTGAAGATCGGGGTATTGTGCGTTCACAATCAATTGGAACTACTACTTCCCTGACTGCGTCAATTTTGAGCATTTAAGTACACACCTAATCTAAAGGAAGAGTAATTCTTCTGTTTTTTTTTTTTTTTTGTTGGTAACGAAAATGCTTTAATTAGAGGAGAAGATACAAAGTACATCGGACAAATCCGGAAGACCGAAACGGTATATAAGAGCAATACCGACAACTCTCAAAAATAAATCAAAAGCAACAAAAGGAGAAAGATGATCCACCCCTACTTAGCTAACAAATCAGCCATAGAGTTGGCTAAGCGCAAAATATGAGAAAACTCCTCTTGAATCGAAGAACACAAAGTCCTGATATCATTAAGAATAAAATGAAACTTCCAAGGACCCCTGCTGGTAGCCGAAACCCATGAGATAGCATTAGATAAATCGCTATCCACAATAAGATTTGAATGGTGAACGCTAACAAACATACGGAGAGCCACCAAAATAGCCCACAATTCCACCTCATTAGAATCTTTAAGACCTAAAGACTTGGGGAACAATATCTCTACCCAACCAGCCCCTAACCACGCCGTCTACATTAAGAGCATGTTTGGTAACAGGTGAGGAATCCATGAATCTGATGATTCTTCACTACCACTGGAACAAAGATTCCTCGTTGGAGATTTATATAGTTGAGGATTTCACATTGATATTAGTGTGTATCGATGCATATAGCTGAGAAAAATAGAGTTCGGTGTGCAAATCCACTCGAGGATTTTCAAATCTTATAGAGGGTGGTCGGATCTGAAAATCCTAACAAATGAAGATTTCCATTCGTCCAAATCCTCAGGAATTTACAATTGCCACACATGGATTTACCACAACTTTCGGAAAACCGAAAATCTTTTTCCTATAGATTTAGTTGCCAAACGTGATCTAAACTTCAAAACTCCCTCAAGAGGGGAAATCCAACTCATCGAACTTTTAATTATATGAGGCCCACAATAAAGAATGGCTTCCCAATTGTGAAAAACATCGTCAAACCTCAAAAACCCATGAAAAGGAACCAAACTCCAAGCCTCCACCAAGCCAAACAAAGTCTTTAGAACTCACCATGAGACACCACAACTAGAGATTGACTTATGCGAGACAAAAGAATAGAATTTGCAATGGACAAATAGGTGATCTATATAGTCTCCCCCACCTCCCCGCTACGCCAGCCGCAACCACTATTTTGATCCTTGTTGGCAACAAAGTGAAAAGGAACAAAAAGGGAGAGAAGAATGGAGTGGAATATATTAAGAAATATAAATGTAATTGTGCCACAATAGTACAATGGCACTTAAGTTATTTTGCAATGGACCATGAAACCATTATTGTAATTTTTCTAAAACAGATGTAGTAGACTATAAGAGACTGAGTGTGCCCTTAGCAAAGGAATGCACATCTCTTTCTTTCTTCCATTTGTTCATTTGCTTCTCCTATCTTTCTTTTGTCTCCATATTTTCTTTCCTTCTCTGCATATTTTGTTCATTTGTTATTAATTTCTTTTGCAAGAAGACAAAGGCAATAATTTACAGAAGACCTGTGAATAGAATGTAAGGGGCAGCCACAAATTTTGAATGCGTTTCCTACTCCAATTGAGACCTTTCTCATGATGTTTCCCCACAATTATGAATGGGATGAAATCAGTTCCAGAACCAATTTTGGAGAAAGGTAATATAAACAATATTTCCAACAGGTAGAATAGAACTAAGATTAATAAAATCAACAACCCATTTCAATTGTTTCAGCACCATGAGAAAATTATGCAAATCCTTTTAGCTTTTGTACTGTGTAGATTCCAAATTGTCACGAACTATCAAAAAGAAAAGGATCCTAATTATTTTGTCGAAACAAACCTACAATTACATTAAAGTCGGTCCAAACAGAATGATTCATGAAGAACTTAAAAACCCAAACACAGGACAAACTAATTTTCAAATGAATCTTACCTGCATGCTGCTGGACAAGATATTAGTTTGACTTCCCTCTTCAGTTTCCCAGGTTTCCTCCTGTTGGTAGAACATTTATCATGCCTTTGGAAAGAGGAGGAAAAGAAAAGGAAAGGGCATATAATTTTTTAAGTTTTCAAAACTGCAAAAATACCTGAACAAGTTTTTCTAAATTCTCCATTAGAGTTTTCTCCTCCAACTCTACATATACCGTCAAGTGTGGTTCAAAACAAGATGAAATAATACCTCGAAAGTTGAACTGTGGAATTAGAATAAATACACTAGTTATGCCTTTCACTTCTTAACTTGGATTTACAAAAAATACTAATATATGCAAATTCTAGTGACACCAAAATACAATAACTCACCCCAGCTCCCGGCACTGACAAATCTTTATGGCTGCTGTTATCCTGTGGTAACAAGATGAAGAAAAAGATTAACATAGTGCAACAAGAACCCTGAAGAGAGTATAAGCAATTGTTAGTGCATACTGGATCAGTTCCATGAGGGGGCGCAAGCTTCTTTTCGTACTTCTTTCGAATTTCCGATATAGCTTGATTGTTACTCTCCCCTTTATCAATTTCTTCTATTTCACTCTCAGAATCTCTATTTCGGGACCCAACGGTCCCTCCACTGAACTTCTCGGCCAGTTCCTCCTCAAATTCTAGTGTTCTCTGTAATGCCTGTAAATAATGTCAAAACAGTGTGCAGTTTAAGACGAGTCAGTGAATGATAAAAAAAAAATTTAAAATCTTTTCAGAAGTTCCAAAACTGTCAGCCTAGACAGTTTTATGCAGGATTTTTCAAAGAGGATCCAGTGGTCCACACCAACTCAACAAAAGCCGATACAAACATATAGAACTTACTGAGAAACTTAGACAATATAATACTTTTAACAAGGACAATATAATACTTTTAACAAGGTAGAAGTGAACCATGACGACAATCCCACCCATCTCAGATGAGGAAAAACATGTACTAGTTTTTCAGATTACGGTTCCAGCAAGGATTATTGCTTTCTTTTTTAGCCTTTTTTTTCCAGTTAGGACTCGGGACCTTTTTTTTTTTTTTTCCAGTTGGGACTGCCTCGGCCCTTCATACTCTTGTTTTATTCGTTGTTTCTTTTTTACAAAACTTCTCATTGGTTAAAAAAAATGTCTTAACAAAATGATGATATATTTTTTATAATAAAAAAAAAAGATCGCACCTATTTTCCAATAAAAATAAAAAAAAAGGATTAAAACGAAAGTTTTCCCATGGAAAAACAAAACCATGGATGGGTTAAGAGCATGTTATGAGGTAGGACATTTTTCTTCATTTTTTCCATTTTTTGGGGCCAAGCAGTGATTAAGCCCACAACATAAGTATTGCAACATTTGCAGCTAAAGAATTTCAACATTGTACAAATCTGGTTCAAAACTGCTCAATACAGATGTGCAATCCCTCCTTGATTATTACTGCTGGTAAAGAAGTCTGGATACTTTTGCTCATTAAAGATTATAACACCTTGGTGGAGTCGATGACTCGATGGACTATTCTTTGATCTTCAAAAGAACAACGTTTTACTGAACAGGACTGGTTTTTTTATAATAGGATGTTATACCAAGGGAGAACTTTGTACCTTCACACCAAACTTATTTATAGAGGTATACACCATCACTTATAATCAGTGTATCTTGGGTGTATGCTGTGTACTGTTCATAAGCATTCTAAACACTCTTATGTTTTTGACTAATTGATATCATTAGTGAAGATCCAAGGATTTGGCCGATGATAGACTAGAATGGAGAAATAGAATTCATATGATGATGACGAGTGAATTGAAGTAGCTCAAATTTTTCTGATTTATTGCTGATTCAAAGCAGTGGTGGCAAGGACTGGTGATCTGACAAGGAACCAGATGGGGCTCTCCTTGGTAGCATCCAGGGCCACCGACAATCGCTGGTTCAGATAGGGCGGAGCTTCAAGCCTATGATGCCCAAATACGAATATGGATACGGACAATGATATGGGGATCGGGGATACGACAACTCGCTTTTGAAAATCTAGGACACGGATACGGATATGAGTGTTCTAATTTTTTTCCTAATTATCATTGTTTGCGTCCCTTTCTAGCATTTTTTATGGTAAGAAGTAAAAAAATTAAAATAACTGTATGAAATAAAGGACTTTATAAGTAGGATATGTTGAACTCGTTCCCTAGAAGTATCGATGCAATATCAGGTACTAATATAAGTGTCGTATCAATCCAATATGGATGGATACGTTGGGCTTGTACAAGTATCCGTGTATCATAGCTTCAAACTTTCTTCTGATAGGCTTATGTGAGCCTGTGACTCGTGAGCTCCAAAACTTTGTGATCATGTTGTTGTAGAGGGTCAATGAGCTTCAGTGATTTAATGGGCATCCTCCAATGATATATATCCTTGTCTGATAGCTGATATGTTGTATCATTGGATATAGGAGATTTGAGTTAATGCTTACAAATCCTGCCATTTCTTCAACTACTCTTTGCCGAGCTAATGGTTTGTCTGACTATTTCACCAAGGCCGGTGGCATGAAGAACCTCTGCTTTCTATGATGCTTAATTATCTGGTTGAATCACTGCTTATTTCTTTGAATACATTTTAACCATTTTCAAATATTTATTCATGACTTGTACTAAATCTTGTCCATGAATCAAAACTCAGTTTCAGTACTGTAAAATAATTTGCATTGTTAAGAACATATGATTTCTTACTAATTAACTAAAGTTCAAGGATCAAAATAGCAATTGCAGGGGGCTTAGCGGCTAGTGGCCAAAACGCTAAGTAGCGGGCGATACGTGGTGGTTGTGGCGATGCGAAGCGGTGTAACAGCATGAATTTTTTTAAGTGGTAAAAAAATTTTGAATCTTTAGCATTCAATCTTTTATTTTTATTTTTATTTTTATTTTTTGGAACCATATAAGGATAGAAACAACTTTGGAAAGGCTATTGAGGAGAAGAAATAGGAAAAACGGTGTTTTACATTAAACTTGCTTTGCTTTACTAGGTTTTAAACCGTAGCGCCGCTATGTTCAAAATAGAGTAGCGGCCTCAACCGCTGTGGCCGATAATAGCGGCTGCTATTTTGAGCCATGCTAAAGATCAACTCTATCCAGTTCAAAACCACTCTAGGAATCGTATATGTATGTCATAATTGTTTTTACGAAACAGTTATAAAGAAAATAATGCAAGTAATTCACATGCATTTCTACATTATCAATGGGAAAAAAATTGAACCAATGTACCAAAAAACTACCGTCAATAAGGTTGCAACTTCTGGCTTTTCTTTGAGATTATCAAGGATCTCCACAAGCTGTGTCCTGATAAAATAGGAGTGATCAACTTTAGAATTACATCATTCATCAATAAAGCTTCAATTAGTTTAAATATATACAGATCAGAGGACTTCGAGATGTCAAAGTTTCCATTAACATAATCTTTTTTCTCATTAAAAAAGAAAGATCTGTTTTACCAAATAATGAGTTTTGTTAAATAATATGAAGAGCATAAATAACCAACAGGAAGATAAGCAGTAAGTTGAAACACAAGAATTGAAGAAATCTGTGTCAGTGTGACAACAGAACCACATATTTATCCTAAGTAATGGATACAAAATTGGAATGTACAAAGAAGGAATATAATCCATGTGATATCAACCACAAAGGATTATGTCTATCTTCCTGATTATAAGACTATGTAAAGGATTACAATAATATATATAGGGATAATTATAGTGTGGTCCAAGGGACTATGGAACAACAATGTTCCCTTTGAAATTCGTCTTTTGTGTCTTTACAACCACCCTCAAGCTCACATGTAAGGACATCATAAGATTGCATTAATTTTTGAAATCAGGCACTTGATGGGATTTGTAAATGAATCGGCCAACTGAGCAATAGAGAAAATGGAACGAAGAAGAACATTGCCTTGTAGAAGGTGCAGGCAAATAAAGTGACAGTCGATCTCGACTCAATGTGCTTGGTTCATTCATGAAGCAATATGAATAGCACTCTGGTTATCACAACAGAGAGGAGTGGTTAAAAGACAAGAGGCCCCATTTTTGTAAGTAACATTGAAGCCAATCAATTTCTGCTGTAGTTGGCTTCAGCAAAAGAGCAATAAGAAACAGATTATTTTTTGCTCTTCCAAGAAATAAGTGAATCTATGAGGAAGATCCAAAGGCCAGTAGTAAAGAAGCATCGATTGCTGATGTTCCCAGCACAGTTTGAATCACAATAGGCAGATAATGCTAGAAAACAGTCTATGAAGATACATGAGGATACGTAGTACTGCGGCCCGATGAACAGTTGTTGGAGCAAAAGAAAACCAGCTAACTGAATGTACAGAAAAATAAATATCCAACCTATATTATTTTAGAAGCTTTGTACTTTGGTCGATTTAACCCTTTAATAAAATCTTTACCCGTCACCATTTTAAAAAAAAAGATTTGACCACTATCATAGCCACTTCGAAGATAAAAACTATGAAGAATGGGCTCCTCAAATTCCTATAGCTCCAAGAACCCAAAGAGACTAAAGGCATATTGTCATACTGATGCAGGACAGACCCGTGGTCCCCATGGGTTGACCCACCTTTGGGCCTAAGCCACCTATCAGTTATATGTTTTTATTTTATTTAGATTTTTAATATGTTTTAAGTTATTTAAGTGGATGTTTTAATCATGGCCATCGATGTGCTTGGATGGTCTAGATTAGATCTAGGTTTAGTTTTCTCTTATAAAGTATCGTAATGCATCTTTGGCATGAGATTTTGATTAATGAAAGAAAACAAGTTTGAGTTTTGCTCTTTGCAATCTCTGGATCTCTCCTGGAAGGGAATGGCGTGAAGCCATGGGCGTGAAGCATGAGAAACTTCGTCTGGAATCCCGACCTACCTCCTATATATGTCATCATTTCTCTGCCCGCCCCGATCTAGTACCCCGCTCTGCATCACACATACTTGACAACCAGATTCTTTCAGCTTCTCACGAAGGCTATCAGAAGTTCTCAGTGCACTTGAAAGGAAGACCTCTCCAACAATACCTAGATCACAAGCACAGATTTTTTTCGACTCAATCCAAATCCCTACAAGCAACACTAAACATTTAACTCATTGGAATTGAGTCCTCTCAAGCCAGGGAGAGATGATTCAAGCCAGGCTCATGGCTAAGCCCATGACATGGGCACAAGTCAAATTGGCCAAGCCATGAGCTCAAGTGTGGGCCCACATTTCAAGTCACGAATTTAGCACATGGTTGCATTTTTAGCATAACTACATCTTTTATTTTCATTTTAATTCCAAAAAGTCCTATAATAAAGAGTTTAAAGTCTTAGTTAAGTATGTATTATGCCCAAAGAATCATGAGTTGTTATTAGAATCATGCAGGAAATTATATGGTTGGAACTTGGAAGACCACCCATGCTAGGGCTCATCAATCCCTTCCCTATAAATATATGTTATGCTCACTTTTTCTTTCAAACTTTACAATCGATTAATACAATTTAGAGATTGCTTCTTCCATCATTGGCGTGTGTTCTGAGCCATAAGTGTAAAATCCTTGGTCTTCTTCCATCCTTCGGCTTGGGATTTGATCTTCAGATCACAACCTTCCCAACGTCCATTCACTACTAACATGTTTTTGTTTTTTTTTTTTTTCTTGTTTGTAAACAATGTGATATCTATAAAATAAGGGAGCTCAGTTTTTGAATCCTTGGATATTTTGGACCCTTGGATTTATGTACATAAATCCTAAGGCTGAGAAGAGATTCAAGATCCTATTACAAAGGACAAGAGGATATGGGAGTGCCCTTGGTTTTCTGTGAAATTACGAAACGTGCCATTATCTTTTCCAAGAGGATATGGGAGTGCCCTTGGTTTTCTGTGAAATTACGAAACGTACCATTATCTTTTCAAAACTTCAATGCAAGTAAAGATATGATTAAATACACAGCTATGATTGCAATTGAGTGATTGAATGGTGTGGAATTTGGGCCCACAACTTACCAGTTTGCCCATTCACATATATATGCTGTTTTTCACGGATTGTGGAATCTGAGCTAACTTGGATTGTTTTGGTAGCAGATGCAAACGTGACTTGGATGCAATTGAACTAGAATGCTTATAGTAGTGGGCCACTCTGGTTTTCAATGGTGGTTAAACAAGGGTCCAATTGGCTGGGCTGTTTTACCTAAAAAAAAAATCCAGCCAGGCTTGATTTGAAGCTAATTGATCCGATGGGCCACATAGAAAATATGGGTTAAATTTGTTAAATTATGGGCGGTGTGGGTTTGGTTTTCCCCATATTTAGTTGTGCTCAAAACGTAGTGCGCCGTACCTTCAGGCACGGGCAATGACTAGTATATATATATAGACACACACACACACATAGATAGATAGATAGATAGATAGATATAGAGAGAGAGAGCTACGATGCAAGGTTCCAAAGCCATGAAACTGAAAGGGTGATATCAAACACTTGCAAAAACAATAAAAGTAGATCTTATACACAAAGAAACTCCAAAAAAGATACAGAAGCACCCTATAGAGATAGTCTAATAAGTTTAATAGAAAAAGTCCATGAGATTGCAAAACAGGTTGAACCTTACATGCTACAAAAGAGGATAATTATTTGCATCAATTTAATCTTCTTAAAAAAAATGCAAATGTGAAACAAAAAAATATGACAAACCTTGTTAACTTGCAAAATTGGATACAGAGCAAGTAGGCAACATGCCAAGATGGAGGAAAGATTTTCCATATTTCCTCATTTGTCCGCAGTCGGCGCTTGATCCATGCATATCTACGTTCAGTTTTGTCTAACTTTGCTAGTTCTAATGAGAGGCAAGCAAGACAGAATATGAGTAGGAATATGAGTAACATTAGAAACCACAATTACAGCATAGAACAACCTGCCCCTTCAAAGATCTGCCGATATGAAGTAAGCTCCTTGCTGCAAAAATTCTTTACTAATTCTTCTCTCACAGATGGCTCCAATGCATCGACAACCAAGCAGGCATCCGTTAGTTGCTGCAATAAATTAGTTTCTTCTGTTTCTCTTCCTGTTCCTAAGCTGCAAAAGTATATTAAGTTACAAGTTAATTAAAAATATATCCTAAGTGATAGCATAGACCTACTTGTTTCAATAAAACATACAGTTACCAATTGAAGCAATTGGTCCTTATATATTAAAAGTCTAACGTTTTATTACCAATAAAGACCAGTTGTTTCATCTTCATCGTCATCATCATCCTAGGCTTGTCCCATTTATCTGGAGTTCACTTGAAGAGTTCTACGATATAACTAAAAGGATACAGTGAAGTTCTCTCTTCGTGTGTCAGTTTTTTACTTTTTATGTTTTTGTGACCAGTCAGTTGTTTAAATTCCCATAGTATAAAATGAGGGTATGGCATTTTGAAGCATCCAGGACCACATACAACCACAGCTCAATCATCTCTCCTGGTGATATCAGTGATCAATCCATATAGTCCCTCACAAATTACTAATTTATAGCTCTTCAAAACCATGCAAAAAAAAAAAAAAAATGCTTGTCAGGTCATGTACTGGTTAAACAGTAGGGATTCCCTGCATAATTGCGTTAATCTGAACTCAAACGTCTAGGGATGTAAATAGTTCCATATTTCCCAAATTCATCAGGATTTTTTTGCTACGAACCCTATACTTTCTAGAGGATTCAAACTCTCTTTATTCTAGAATACAGGCAAGTCTTAGTATCCAACTATGTTAAAAGATGATCTGTATGTGTTTTTTAAAGAGGACTTCCATGATAATGGTGTTATAGGAGGGCATTTAAGGGCCTCATTCATTGCGCTTTAATTCCGAAGAAAGAAGGTGCCCTTTCAATTAAAAACTTTCAGCCAATTAGTCTGATTGGAAGTTTGTATAAGATATTAGCTAATGTTCTTGCTAATCGTTTGCGTATTCCTGAGTTTATTTCTGCTAAACAAGGTGCTTTTGTAGATGGGCGGCAAATTCTTCATAGTGTCTTAATTGCTCATGAATGTAGTAATTCTCGAAATTGTCAAAATTTAAAAGCATCCCAGTATGATTTGTAAATTGGGTTTTGAAAAGGCTTATGGTATGGTAGATTGGGGATCTCTTCAATAAATGATGGAAAGAATGGGATTTGGGAATAGAAGGTGTGCGTAAGTGGATTCAGAGTGGTGTTTCATCAGCTCATTTTTTCTCTTTAGGTGAATGAGTCTCCTAAACGTTATTTCAAGAGTACTAGAGGTTAGTGACAAGGTGATCCCCTTTCTCCTATGCTTTTTGTCATTGTAGCGGAAGCTTTGAATGCCTTAATGGAAAAGGCCAAGCAGACAAGTTTGATTACTGGATTTTCTATTGAAGACACTGGTTAAGAGGTAACACATTTACAATATGCAGGTGACTATTATTTCCAATCATGCTTTTATTGGAACACGATGAAACATTGAAGTTGTTATTGAAGTAGTTTGAATTGTTGTTGGGGCTCAAAATAAACTATGGGAAATGTGAGTTGATTGATGTTCGGACGGTGGATAGTCTTGTTGTTTCGTTAGCCAAAGCTTTTGGTTGTAGAGTTGGGAAGCTTCCTTCTAAGTATTTGGGATTGCCTCTATGCTTGGGTGTTCCTAGAGTTAGCTTTGGGATTCAGTGGTGGAGAGAATTGACAAATAGTTAAGTTTGTGGAAGGGAAGGTACTTATTTGTCTTTCAGAGTCGTATTACCTTAAGTAAGTCAATTATTCCGACATTCCAATTTACTATTTGTATTGCCTTAAATGTTCCAAAAGCATTTCAAATTGGATTGAAAAGATTCAACATGATTTAAAGATTCAGCGTGATTTTCTTTGGAATGACTGTCGGGAGAAAAGGAAGTACAATTTGGTTAGCTGAGAGATGGTATGCAAGCCTATTGCTCAAGGTGGGTTGGTCATCCGTTCTATTTGACAAAGTGAACAAAGTGTTATTGGGGAAGTGGCTTTGGAGAGTGGGGGAGCCAAGTCAAGGTTTGTGGAGTCACATCCTGATTCAAAAAATATAAATTGGGTAATGGTGGTTGCAGTGTGCTGAGTCATTTTACAAGGCTTCAAGATTATGGAAGTCTATTCTTTCTATTAAGAATGATATTGCTCCATGGATTCGTTTTAGGGTGCATGATGTTCGTCAGGTTTGTGTTTTTAGCATGATGAATGGTGTGGGCAGGTCGTGTTACAGTCTCTACCCTAATCTTTTCTTGTTGGATAATAGGCAGCAAGGTTTTGTAGCCGAGAATTTTCATCTATCTGGCATGTGAATTGTGTGAGATTTCAGTTTCTGAAGAGAGATTACAGATGGAGAAGCTTATGACTTTACTCATATGCTCGGTTTGTTAGAAAAGGTTTGTCTGTCAGGTGGAAGAGGGGATGTTAGGATTTGGAAGCCTAATGTGAAAGGAGAGCTTTCCATCAAGTCTTTTTATAATGTTCTGACTATCTCTTGAGATAACATGCATGGGTGGAAGGGTTTTTGCGACCCTTCAATTCTACCAAGAGTTTAGGCCTTCTGTTGGGTTGTGAAGTGGCACAAAATCCTAACCATAGATAAGTTGAGAAAAAGGAAGCACATTATAGTGAATGGTTGTCCTATGTGTTTTTAGGATGAGGAAACGGTGCATCATTTAATGATCTATTGTAATTTTGCTCATAGAGTTTGGCCCGACTTTCTTTTAAGTTTGATAAGCAATGGGTTATGCCTTGTAGAGTTGTTGATCTTTTTCATCGATGGCAATTGGGAGGCAATTATGTTCAAGGGAAGAATTTATGGAAGTCAGTGTTACAGCTACCCTTTGGAAAAATTGGTTGGGAAGGACTAACCGAGTTTTTAGAAATAAAAGTTGCTCTATGGAGGAAGTTGTTGAGTCCATTGTTTGGTCAGTGTTGGAGTTGGCGTGTTCCAAAACGGAGTTCATGAGAGTGGTATTGGAAGATCTAAATAGATCTTGGCCAGTTTTCATGGGAGAGGCCTCCTTTGGGTGTTCTAAAATTAAAACTTGATGGCAGTTTTCTTCATTCCATGAGTAGAGTAGGCATCAGCAGTGTTATCATGGATCGGAGTGGTATTGTGGTTAAAAAAATTTTGAGGCGTGCAGCATGGTTCAAACCGCATTCTCGGTCGTAGCGGTTAAGGCCACTATGCTATTTTTAAAATAGCAGCGCTACAGTCTAAAATTTAATAGAGCCAAGCAATTTTAATTTAAAACTTTGTTTTTCCTATTTCTTCTCGAAAGCATTTCCAATAAAAGTTGTCTCTACTCTTATATGGTTCTAAATCACTAAAAAACACAAGGTTGGTTACTACACAAGATTCAAAAAAAAAAATACCACTTAAAAAATTCACACCGCTATGCCGCTACATATCGCCCATTGCGTAGCGTTTTGGCCACTGGCCGCTGCACCAGCCGCAACCGCTATTTTGATCATTAGTCTGCAGTTTCCCGGATCCTAATGAAGCTGAAGTGCTTGTTGCGAAGAATGGAAGGATTTAATGTTATAATTGAAGGTGACTCTTTCTCGGCTATTAAGTGGAGTTTTGGTGAGTCTTCTTTTCCTTGGAGATTAGAGGACTTGGTTGAGTAAGTGCAGGATATTCCAAGACAGATGGGTGCTGTTTTTAATTATGTTCTTCATGAAGCTAATGTTTTGGTGGATGGCCTCGCTAAGGAGGGAGTTTTTCGATCTTCTATTTCTTTTGATGTTTAATCATTTTTAGGCGTTCTGCCTTTGTATTTTGGTGTTTTTGTCTTTGGTATTTTCTACCTTAATAAAATTTTACCATTATAATAAAAAAAAAAAGTTATTAGTATCCAACTTAGTCTAGTACACTAAGTATGTCATTTCCTTTTAGAATGGCTATCACATTATTTATAGATAATCCATCATCAACCCAGCCTCTGCCACCATTAAAGATAACTAAAATCATTAAGCCTTTAGAGTTGGATGCATAAACCATAAGCCAATAAGATGTACGCATCCCAATAATAAGAAGGATAACCTAACAGACTCTTGGTCTTGCTGCCATAAAGATTGATCAGAGAGAACATTTCTGTACATGTATAGTATGAATATTGAAACAATATTTACTGTAAACTTTAAAAAAAAAGTAACATTTACTGTAGGAAAACCAAGAGAGAGAGAGACACAGACAAAGCAAACTACGACTCAAACTAAGCATAAGAAATGCACCTTGAGAAGTCTGAGAAAACATGAGACTTGAGTATTTGCTTAATGTTCTTGAACTTCTCTCGAAGCTCAGTTATCTTTGGAACATCCCTGTAGGCCTCAAAGTGGCTGCATAACTGGTTTACCGCCTGGAAAGCAGTTGTAATCCTGTATCAATAACCATGCTAACCAGATATGATGCACTTTTCTTAAGAATTATGTAAAGTTGACTATAGAAAATAAAACTACAAACAAAGGCAAATGTAGCATATGTAACCCACTCAAAACAGTAGACTCCGAGAACAAACCCCCTGATCAATGGCTTTGTAGGTCAAAACCACTTCATAATCAAATCCCCTCGGTAACATGGATACCATGCTATATAGAAGATACTGACCGAGCAAGATCTATATCAACATACAGGCAGTTCGTTCGCAGCAAAACAACTCCCTTTGTGTAGCCATTGTTTTTTTTTTTTTTTTTTTTTGTCAAAATTCTTGATTTACCTTCTTACATAAAAGCCTTTTCTTATTTCATTTTATTTATCCATAAATTACTTCTTCTTCCTTACCCAGAAGAAATCCCCATAGTTCATTTTATTGCTATAAATATCATTGCTAGCCAAAGAAACAGCTTCCCAACATAAATAGAACATTTCATTTAGGGAAATTTATAATATGACCTTATCTTTTGGCTTAATTATTCAGAAGACCTGTACCCTGTAACATATAAAACTCCTTTATGCCCCTAAGTTTTATGCTTTGTTAAACTACAGTCTTTGGGGTAAACCCCATTTAAAAATGACACAAATGCTCCATGGTGAAAAAGTTTAGTCCTCTTGATTGATATTTTAAAGCCACGATATCCAAGCATGGGTGTTATAAAACTGCTCGGGCCAAACTCTAGGTACCTGGTTCACAATTCGACCGATTCGCATTTGAGTTCAATGTTCACAGTTCGCAGTCGACAAATAACCCAATTTGACAAATAACCCAATTTGAACATTCGATGGAGTAGGTTCATGCAATTCATTTTTTTTATTTGATTAATTTGTAGGTCAAATTCAATGAGTTCAATACAATAATTCAAATATATATATCATTCACTCAAAGTCGAAGGTCGGACTCATGTCCTTGTTGTGGTACAATTCTCTTAAATTGGTGATGTAGGTTAATAAAAATCTCTCTCTTCCCCCTTTTTCTGCTATAATTGGATCCATCATTTGATCAATCATGTTTTACTATAAATTTTCAAGTGTCATCAACCTCCTAGTGGCCTCCAGATATACTAGACTGAAATTTGAACCAGTTCTGAAAAATGTGACGATGGTATCATTAAATTGTTTGGATTTGGAAAGGCAGGCTCGTCTCCACCAATTTAAAATTTGTTACCATAGAGCCATGCATGATATGCAGTCTTCAACAAAAGTAAATGTTCAAAACCAAGTGACATTCACTAAATTTGACATATGCAGGACCAGCATTATAAAAAATCTAAACCATCCAAATACACAAGGTTGAATAGTTATAAAATTGACATATATTTAACCATCATCAAAGAGAAATAAGCAATTGGATTCATCATGGTAAGTTTTGATCACCTGATCAATCCAATGGTGAATTTCATTTTAATTAGATAGTACATTTCCTTCATGCAGAAGTAAGTGCAAGATGTGTGTGGTGAACGAAATAAAAGGTAGACCACAGAAGCCCATATAAATAGAATGGGGACTAAAGAGCATTGTCCAACCTTTCACTTTTTCTTAAGAGTCACTCTAGAAAAGGATGGGTGTTTTTCTGTTCAAAACATCCACCTGAATAACAACCAAGGGAGGCATGAGGATGGATAAGTTTAGACATAGATTAGGGATGTTTCTAATATCAGTTTGACCAAATGGTCCTAGCCCTTGATTTTAGGTCCTCAAAATTTAATGCCTGCGTTATAATCCAACAGTGACAAATGTCTGAATCAGTGTCAAATTGGTGCTATTAGCTAAACAAAAAAGGATAGATGCGTATGGGCTGCATTGATCATAAGTGGGCCTTGAATGAGCAAAAATTGAAAAAGATTTGCTTTTTTAAGGCGCCTATTAGAAAGGATCTTGTTACCTAAAGTATCCTTTGATGCTGATGCCACCATCAAAGAATTAATTTTATCTAAATCTATAAATCCCTAAGTAGGGCTCATCTTTAAAGTTGAAACTTTTGAAAGTTAACGTCACCCTTATATTGGCTCTATTGATAGATAGATGGTAACATTGATACCTCCAACTGTGCAGCAGCCTCTTTATATTGGCGTCTGGATGCCATTAATTGAAGTTGCTCAACGGCAGAGACTGCAAATTGTTAAGGATATTAAAGTTAATATACACTTTCAAATCCAGAACAAAAGGCATCTTGATTCAGTAGTACCACAACCAAAATTCAATGCACTAATAATAACAACAGAAAAAATGCATTCTTTTTAATAGCAGTGTTCTGTAGTACCACAGGGAAAGAAACATTCAAATACTACAAACTGCTTATTGACTACTATCCACACTATCAGCTCCACAATCAAGTGCAACACAAGTACCAAGTTTTGGAAATTCCATAAAATCTAAAAACAGCAACACAAATATCAAGTTTTGTAAACTCCATAAATTCTAAAAACTGCATAGCTCTGGAGGACTGGAGATCTAAGATACATGGAAAATTCAACCTAGGTTAAACAGTGTGTTTATCATGGATTAAGCAACAAATTATCACTATAAATGATTTCATAAAACGGCTTTGATCATAGTTACCTGATTCGCACTTCGTAGTTCGGCTACTAACCAAATTCAAGAATTTGATAAGGTAGGCTTATTTTGTTCGTGTTCCAATTCGTTTAATTCATAGTTCAAGTTCAATAAGTTTGATGCACTAATTCGAATATGTAATACAATGCAGCTAGTAATTACTAATTCTCTATGACATGCAAGAAGAGATCAGTGTTGAAAGGGTAATTCATATCCTCAGAGGCCTTAAGAGAAATCCTGACTAAAAGGAGTGGGACTCTACAGTGAAGCCCATCTACCGAAAATCTTAGGCGCTAAAAATAAATGCCGTCCTAGTGCATGGGTTATTTCCAAATTTTAGCCAAATAGAATTCAGTCCCACCCTAAGATTTGACCATTTGATAAAAAAAAAATTTAATGAATCAATGCATTAGATTGTTTAATTACATTCTTAATTAAATGGTTAATCTTACAGGGAAATCAACTCCTAAAGTAAAATCTGGAGATACCCCATTGGTTGGAGGGAATTTATCTTGCGGGTTGGATTTTCAACAGGTGGGTCCCACTACGGAGTTCCTCTCCTTTGCCTCTGGATTTCTCAAAGTCAAAGCCTTGGAGAATCTGGACTTTACAAAGGGATATACCGGTTGCTCTTTTCTGCCGTGCACAGTGTAAGATGTCCAACTACTTTTCTTCAATACATACACTAGTTAAAAGAAGTTTTCATGCATAGTGAGATGGTGTACATGTGGAACCTAGGAATGGCCCAGGGGTCTTACCATCTGGAAGAGAGCTTCATGGATTCGTGATGTCAATCAAGCCCATCTATGCAAGCCCAACTGGGCCCAATAGTTGTATTTTAGTTAACTATTGTATTCTAGTTAAACTACAATTAGTCTAGTCATAACTTACGTACTCTTTCTATATTAGGTAGCTATAATTTAGGATTTAAATTGTATTAGGATCTTAGTTGCAGGAAACTCCTATATGGGTGGTGCTCCCACCTCGGAACCTCGCTCCCGCGCTCCCATCCTAGGAACCTCGCTCCCATTGAGAAAGGAACCCGCTCCCAACTAAGTAAGAAACTCTTAGGCATATAAATCTCAAAAGAAACAAATATAGAAGATACCAAGTAAGAGAAAAAATTAAGTAATGATAAGACATTAGAAAAATATCAACTTAACTTTGTTCAATTACTTAATATAACCATAATATTACTTAGTCACTATGACAATCTTTGCAATTGATATGAATGACGCATAATAATGTTTACTTGTATTACATATTTTCATGTATTATTCCTAAACGTTTCCCGTCCCGAAAGAGGAGCTCCTATAATCCACCAGCACCGATACCGCTCCTGCCCCCCTTCGTGCAACTAAGATACAGAGAACAACTAGAATCACATATAAAAATTATAAAAAAAATTTATGTTTTGCAATTTAAGTGGTAGAATGATATTTTCTGTTTGACATTTAACTATATTAAAAAAACATAAAAATACTCATAATTTTTCCTGAATGCTCCCGACGGCGCTCCCACACTTCTGTGATCATCCGCTCCCCCGCCCCCTCTCCCGCTCCTGCTTCGTGCTACTTCAATTAGGATTCTGTTATTAGGGTAATCAACCCTTATATAATAAGAGAGAGGTCGACCCTAAAGGGGACACATGATTTTAGCACATCTCTCTCTCTCTCTCTCTCTCTCTCTCTCTCTCTCTCTCTCTCTCTCTCTCTCTCTCTCTCTCTCTCTCTCTCTCTCTCTCTCTCTCTCTCTCTCTCTCTCTCTCTCTCTCTCTCTGCGCGCGGGCGTTGTGTTCTATATTTCATCTTCTCAAGATGACAGGTCTCTCTCTCTCTCTCTGCACGCGGGCGTTGTGTTCTATATTTCATCTTCTCAAGATGACAGGTGAAACGAGAAAAATAGACCCCATCAGACATATTTGGTCATACAGTCAAAGGAGATGATTTTTAACCATTCAATGCTTCTAATCCACCATCAATTTTTATTTCCTTTGATTGGATGATTAATAATATTTTGTGAGACTGATTTTTTACTAAAAAAAAAAAATCTAAAATGCCCTTGTTTTTGTGGTGGGGCTATTGGGTCACCCTGTAGTCTATATTATGTGTATTTTGCTGTTGCATGGTAACTCAAAATTCCCATTTTATACTATTCCATTTCAAACAGCCTAAAATCTCATTTTCTTTCTCAACGAACTCCACCAAACTGCATTATTCTTAAACCCTGAATAGTGAATTGTTTGGAACAAACTGTTCGCAATTCGAACCCTGTTGCAAGGAATTAGGTAACTATGGTTCTGATCAAGTTCTCTCACTCTCATAAGCTTATTTGTAATCAGAAATTCATAGTGTTGCTTTTATTTGGATCAACATAGATTGACGTTAATAGTGTAAATCTGAAAATCTGAAAGAAGGCGCAGAAGCCCCCAAAGGGACAACACGAGCAGGTATCATTGCATGTAAAGGAACAAATGCCCATAAATTCTATATAGTAAGCCAAATGATCAAAATTATGGGATAATTGGACAAAAATTAGCACTAACCAGTTCAATTTACTCTCATCACAAAAGCTTTATCCCATCTGAGGTCGACCGTGAGTTGTACTTCTTCACTAATCCCTTCGTTAGGGCTAAGCCGTATACATTACAGAAATTCATTTAGACTATCCTCTCTTCACTAGCCTTGACTTGAGACCACCACATAGTTGGAGTTCCAACATGTGACAAAGTAAGCCAGTTCACTACTTAAAAGAAGAAACTTCTCTAGCTTATTTCATTTTGTTTCACTAAAATAATCACAATTCCAGGAATATCAGGGCTTAAGACAATGGGATCCTCTACGTCCTTTCTTATTTATGATTGCAGCCAAAGGTACTAGGCCATCTCCCCAAGAGAGCCAAATTACTGAACCTCAATGAAGGATTTCCATTTGGTACTGGGCAAATCATTCAATTGTAGTTTTAAATAGTACACAGATATTTCTAGTTTTAAGATAGTACACAGATATTTTAAAGTTGGGTGGACAAAGGCTCTAAGAATCTTAAATTCATTCTTTGGATATTTTGAGGCAATGTCAAGATTAAGGGTGCATTTAGAAAAGAGTATTATGGTAGGGTTTGGTACAAGATGTAACGGAAGGCTTAGCATTAAAATTGGGCTGGAAGGCAAACAAGCTTTTAATTATTCAACCACCTCATATCATAAAGCCAAAGTAGCATGTGATACAGTCTCTGAAAAACAAAATAGAAGAATGGAAAAGGAAACACTTGGCATTGGGAGAAAAATCACCCAAGTTAAAGAGAACTTATCCAACCTCGCAGAGTCGCAGTGTATTACATCACTATATGTTACTATCCAGCATCCCTGCATCAGTTTCTCAACAGCTGGAAAAGATTCTAAGTGAATTCCTTTGAGAATGTTGCAAAGAATAAAAAAAGTCCATCTCGTTATAAGGGAAGATGTGAAGAAACAAATGCAGGAGTGTCAAGTTTGGTTTAGATTTTTTAAGAACCCAGGACAAAAATATAGGTCTAGGATGTCTAAACTATGAGGTCTGATCTTAAAAATTATGCCAAGGGGTTTAGCAAAATAAATTTGGTCAAAGTGGGTGGAGGCAAGCATCAAGTTTTGGGAGGAACGCTGGGACAGAGAATCACCATCGTATGCATCTTCCCTAGTTAGTATAGTTCCCAGCCAGTAGACAAATAGTATGTCACCCAGTGTCTTCAGCATCAGGATGGGTAAATCCATTAATGTGGAGTTTGGTGTCTAGGAAGTGTATTTCAAAGTCAGCTTTTCAAATATGTTCAGCTGTTGCATCTTTTGATTAATGTTCATAAGTACAGGGATGCGAAAAAATAATAAGTTTTGGAAATGAACTCCCTCTAGGGAATTCAATTTTAGGCTCTTGTTCTATGTTTCATTCTCTCCAATATCCAAACGTTCCTCGTGCATCCAGGCATGGAAGGGACTCGCACTGCCATGGGTGGAAGCCTTTTTTGTTGAAGGGCCATAACAAGGGAGTCGGGACAACTTTGCACAACAAGGAAGGATCCCATCTGATCCATCTTCACTTTGCCCACTTTACAGAGAGAGACGAATCTTTCGACCATCTCTTCATTCTGTGTTTTTTCCCCCTTAGGCCTTTGGAGTCATTTTGTGAGATTATTCCAAGTGGTAGAAGTTTCAGCGCGATTTCAAAAGAGTTCTTCAGCCTTTCTGTTATTGAGTTGTGGAGATGTCAGCTTGTCTACTGTGGCTTTTAACTACCAACAACCAAGTTGTGGAGACTGGAGCTGGTTTGTTATGTTGTGATGTGGCCATTGACAATTGGATTTTTTATTAAAATTTACATTTTATCTTTTCAAAAATTAAAAACCTATAAATAGAAGTCCGAGTCTGATCCTTTTAAGGCAGGGTAAAATTTATGTGGAAGCCATATCCTGCAGGACTGATATGGTCAATCTGGAAGAAGAGAAACAATTGAGTCTCCAAGAAAGGATAGTGGAAGAGGTTTGTTATCTAGTGAAGATTACACTAGCCAGATGGATAATGCTTAAAAAGATCTTCAAGGGGTTTCTATTCGGACACTCCTAGGTCCCTCCTCTATCCAATCCCATTTATCGACATCTTCAAGCAACTCGAACTCTCCCTTCGTTTTAAAAATTAAATTTCTTGCAGACATTTTCCCAAAAACATCCTTAACCCCCCCCCCC